>NMRA01001391.1:1174-22410 GCA_002633005.1 Phoronis australis | reverse complement strand
GTTTCTACTACACAAGTACGACCACGAATCAAAAGAACTGTCACGAATCAAAAAAAAAAAAAAATTTCAGTTTCTTCGGGTGAAGAGTCGTGGAATTTTGCAACTTGTGCGACTTTAATTTTAATAGAATGTCAATCGGATGGAGCTGGGAACACGGATCGCGTAAAATAGGCGACCGAATAACCGAGGCCATCATCCCAACAGTGCCAAAGTGGTAGTTACGAATGATCACATACTTTCCATAGACCCAAGAACCTCGAGAAAACGCGACTATTCCAGACTTCAAGAGGTGTCACCACGCACTGACACTAGTGAGGAGCTATAGCCCCCCAGCCCCCGGCCTCGGGTGCGCCGTCCGGCACTACCTTCCCTGGCAATGCTCTTGTGTCTACGGAACTCAGCACAGTCTCAAAATTACTATGGTGATACAGGACGGTCCGGCTTACACGGCGACACTTAAAAGGTCGTGGTTTTTACGCATAGCCCTGCAACTTCCGCCAAGCAGTACTATTGGCATCGTTCTCGCCCATTGCAGTTCTCAGTGTTATCTATATGTTGGTGCCTTTCTTAGTTCAAGATGTTCTCGACTGCCGTTTACTATATTCGACCTTCAAATGCGATACTTTTCCGACATGATGACCTAGAATCATCTCGACATTTGTAAGAGCTTCAATAACGCTAGGACCTACGCTAGGACTTCTCTACAATCTTGCCAAAATCACGTGTTCTCATTTAAAGAACACAGCAACAATCTCACGAATTTTTGCGAGGTCCTAAACGTTATTGAACTCAAATGGCGAATACATAGACGTTGAGGTTGGCCGGTAGTGAAATGTATTAAATGGCGAACGTTACGCACGTAAATTACGTGCATAAGTTAATTCTTGTTAGAAGCATACAGTAATTATTTAGAGGCGTGAAGTAATTATTTGCTGCGTAAATTAATTATTTGACGCGTAAAGTAACTTTCGGTGGCGTAATGTAATTATTTGCTGAATAAAGGTGGCGATACCTGTCGCATTGAAGCATCAGTCACTCAGGCTTGGTCCAATTAAAGTACGCAGCAATTCAAGTTCAGAATCTAGCGATCGGACTGCTGTTAAAAACGACGTGAGTTTATTACACAAATCATTATGAATAGTTCTCCTCTGTTCTTTCTAGATTTTGAAGAGAAACAGATGTCCTGTTGGATACATACCCCATTGGTTTCCATGGTTCGCCCCTCCTCCAAATTTGCGTTACCCTCACAAGTGTTTTCGTCTAGTTATGAAGCCGGCAAACTGGTACAGCGCCTATGCAGCATGTCACGACGACGGCGGCCATCTTGCCGTCATTAGTAACCCGTTCGCGTACGGAAGGGTAAAATACATGATAAACCACAGATTCCAATATTTCGGCACAGCTTCCAGTGCGCGTTTCTGGATAGGAGGAATCGACCGCCTGAAGAAGAATAGATGGGTGTGGGAAAAAACCAACAGCCTTCTAAACAGGTGGACGCCGTGGGCGAGTGGAGGTGGGTACCGGGTAGGCCTACATAGATCAGTTCGTGGGTTAGTTGGCGTACAGCTACATGTAATATCTAACTCACGTGACTGACAAACTAGCTCATTCAACAGTCATTCACAATTAAAACGATGTTCGTTCAACGTGGTAGTGTAGTAGTCAAGATAAACAGGATTGGAGAATTTTTGATTTTCCGTCGTTGTAGTGGCCACAAATTGATGTCCGTCAGCAGAATTTGAATGAAACCGAATTTAAGGTTATCTCCAAATTTGGCTAATTTCGGAACATTATGTGTGAGATACATGGGCGGCGCACCCCTAGCTTCATGTATGGTGCACCCCTAGCTATGGTGCACCCCTAGCTATGGTGCACCCCTAGCTATGGTGCACCCCTAGCTGTGGTGCACCCCTAGCTGTGGTGCACCCCTAGCTATGGCGCACCCCTAGCTGTGGTGCACCCCTAGCTGTGGTGCACCCCTAGCTATGGCGCACCCCTAGCTGTGGTGCACCCCTAGCTATGGCGCACCCCTAGCTGTGGTGCACCCCTAGCTATGGCGCACCCCTAGCTGTGGTGCGCCACCCACGAAAAATGGCTGATCGGATGGTACTATGCTGTACATGTATGCAGTATTATCCGAACTCTTGTGGAAATTGTTTTCAAAATGTTTCGGGTTTCACGAGGGGCGATTGAGAAATAGGACTGTTATGGTTTTCACTGAAAAACTAAAAAGTTGAGAAGAACGGAAAAGGAAAAGATAAGTTAGATACATGTATAGTGTATCAGCACTTTTGAGATTTTATCTTACACAAAATGTGTCAAACAACATTTGTTCATGTTGTTGATGACGTTGTTTTGCTATAAACGTAGGCTACCTTTCCTTTTTATTAAATTTAGAGACATGATTATGCGAGCCAGTTAATAACCTGTTACCACCGCGACCGTGAGCAAGTCTTTCAGTCCTCATTTCTCGTTTTCCTTTGAGAATAATAAATCTGCGATGAATGTATCCAAATAGTCAGCCAGCTACTCAATATGCATGTATTGTTCAGTGGATCCGAGAGCTGTAGTCACAGCTCGTTCTGGCTAAACTCAGATGGGGCAAGTCAGCCGTACGAATATGCCGACTGAGTCCACCGTATGTACGGTTACGTGTGTTTTTTCAGAACCAAGTTCATCATCATGGAAGCGGTGTCTTGAAGTAAGCAATACGAAGTTCTATGCTCAATATTGCAACTACAGACGACCCTTCATCTGCGAGAGAGATCTTTGAAACATGGATGGAACCAGCATAACCAGAGCTTCCAAGTGTCGGTTTCCAGTTTACATTGCGGACGTTTGTTTAATCTTGTTGTTAACGTCAATCAACCTCATTTTTACTCTTACACAACGAATCGGGATAACCACAAAAGTTCATAATTAATTGTTTCCGGTACATGAGATTTATGGAACTTTACTTGGGATATCAGTGCCATAGTCTTAGGCCTCGACGACGGTGGGTCATCATGGGTGGTATTTCATATGAGGATTGTAGTACTCAAGGACATATACATGTACATGTATGTAGAGTTGTCAAACATTTTGCGCTACACTCACGCAAGAATGTACTTTCACAAGTAGTTTGTTACAACGCAGCACTTGTGATGCCGCTCATTCACATGACAAAGCAGTAAATAATAATCATAAAGTCATGCAAAACACTTCTTTTATATGCGCAGGCACACGTAAATGTGATTTACAACCTTTCAGAAGAAGACACGATTCATTGCATGTACGCCATAATCACAAATAGCTTTGTAATGCATGTACATAATTGTCACGAATTCTCCCCTGAAAATGTATGTCAAATTCCACTTCACCTCGCAAATAAACTCAGAAGCTCGACTAGACGATAACAAACCCTCATTTCGCTGCTTTTAGTTTAGACCACTTAAGTGCCCTAAACGCAATAAAGACAAGGTTTAAAGGCCACTCAAAAGTAGAAAAGTGGCCTACACTGTACAACTTTTTGTCTGATTCCAATAAAAAACAGTCGGGGTCTGTTTCATGAAAGTAACATAAAACACAGGACAGAATTTTGTTCATACGCTCCCCATTCATAATTGCTGGAAAAGGTTTAGCCAAGTAATTATGAGCGCATCACGATGTTGAAGTATTTCCCAGAAGCTGCGATTATATTCTCATACACGTGATATTTACTATTTTTAGAACTAGTTGTGTGGACCGTAAAGTCAAATTTCTGATCTAAGTCTTTTAAGTTACTTCACGCAACTTCAAAGCCCGCTGTTAAATCCGCCTGTTCACTGCGAAGTTAAGAGGAGCCGTTAAGTTTGATTCAGGGCCGAAGTTAACCGTTCATACTGACCGCTCCAGGTGAACGCTCTGACCTACATGTAAACATAGCTACGTTAGAGACGTAGTTTGATACCAAAACAATTGGTTGTCAACACAAAGAATGGCACTGTATGAACCCGTTGCACGGTAACTTAGAGAAGCCCAGCAGATGATACCAGCCGTGCATTCAGTAGACGCTAGGACCTAGCTAAAACCTAGTCAAAGTCACGTGTCCTCACTTAAAATACACGGCAATATCTCACGTAATCTCGCGAAGTCTTGCTTTTTAGCGAGGTCCTAGCTTTACTGAACGGGAGGCAGTATTTCGGAACTTATACACCAAACTTGACGGTTTATCGCTGTAAAACGCACAGATGCTTGAGTTGTCAAGTCGAATAGAATCGGGGCTTGGAACTTTCCTCTTTTAAGAGGATTTCTTCTTTTTAGGTTTGTATTTCATCTTATTTGATTTCCACTTTCCCCATTTTGTCTCCTTTTTGCCTTTAATTTCACTCCATGTTCATGCAAAAACTTTCATTTCAGTTGAATTTTACAACACAAAAATATTTCTATCACACAAGCCTATTTATTTGTGGAACGATAAGTCACCCAGAAATTTTTCCTCTTTTTGTCATTGGTCATTTCAAGCCCTGTAAACTTTAAACAGAGCCGAGTATTGGCTAGTATCGATCATGCTGCAACTAGAAGTGTGTTAATAATATTTTGGTTGTCTCGCGATTAATACCTTCAGATAACTTTCAGGTTTTGGACTTGAATTACGATTTGTCTGTGCGTTCATTATTTTCACAATAAGAAAAGCGCCGCCTATCGCCAGGAATTCAACTGTTGTCAGCTACATAACGTTGCATGACTGTGAATAGGATCGACTTTATGGAATTGCTGGGCACGCTTTTATCAGTGATTTAAGGCCTTTGTCTGGTCTCCAGCTGCAGGTAATGAACATGGTAATTAGGTATGACCAGTTATAGTGAATTACTTCCATTCAGTTAATAAGATTGTACACTGGCTAATTTAGAATCCACTTGCTTTGGGAGGGAGAATTTGTGAGACAATGAAGTCTCAATGTATGTGACTGTTGAAGAGAGAAGCGGTCTGTATAGGAGACTATCTCTTGACATTCAGGTTACAAGGGACAAGTTAACGTAAAAGAAAAGATTCGAGTTTTTGACAACTAACAGCAAATGTATTATAAACAGCAAATATACGGTTCAATGCAGACATGGTTTAGTCGTGAACAAACAAGGAACCAAAACGATGAAGCAGGTTGTTGTCCGATCCAACTAATTTGCATAATCCAGCAAAGACCTGTTCACCAAAAAGAAACAAAAACTTGCTTACAATACAAAAACAATTATGAGAACAGGAATACATAAAACTATTCTGGCGTCTCCTGTGGTAACATGTACCCATATGCAACTGAATCATGCCATAGAAAGTGAACGTGATAGAAAGAATTAAAATTGTCTCTAGAAGAATTGTCAAAAATCACAGATTTCCTACGGGCCTCAGTCGGTTGAGACATTTGGTAGTTATTAAGAAATTTGAGACAGCGGGATCTTCTGCGCAGAAAACTGAAGCTTCGTGTCCTCGGCGAGAATCTCGTTTTCTTCAGGAGTTATCGACCACATGTGGTTCTCCTCGATTTCTTCGACACGCGCTGTTTGAACTTGGACACTTGACAACTCGCTAAATTTCTTGTGAGCACTCACATGGTCACACTCTGTCGCAGGGTCGACCTTCTCCATATCGCACGTCGTAATAACTTTCAACGTCTCCAGCTGCAGTGATGGGCGCACTGAAAAGCATGTACATGTGTACAAGACGTGTAGATTCATTGGGACAGCAATAATGACGACGGCCATAAAGTTGATGACGATGACGACGATGATGGCGATTGCAAAACTACAACCGCGTATCCATCTGTAATCTTGGTCATTCTAACATGGATTGAAAACACAGTGCCATAAAGTAAGCATGCGCGGGGAAAACGGAGAGAAAGTCACCAGATAAACACGCCTCCGTGCATTTTAGACTTTTAAAGGCACGACACACAACTGCAAATGTGATAAAATGTTATGTGCAGGGATTTGTGAGGTATTTTATGAAATAGCGGGTTTCTAACCTGCAGGAATCGTCGTCGGCCCATACGCCATGTCGTCCATTACGGCAACCAACTGAAACACAAGCATAAAATCGTCAGTCTGAAAATGCCTCTGATCCTCCGACGTAACGTTGATGAGCACTTAGAATAACAGCTAAAAAGTACTTTTAATAGATGAACAGTTAGGTAACCCTTCTCAGGGACGTAAGTGTGAGAAATCTCGATAATCTGATCACTAGTACAACGACGTTAAGAGCTTTCGCATTTCCGATTTTCATTCTCACCCTTCCATCTAACGCGACCCTTTTTATTTCATTAAGGGACGACTTGACTACTCTTCCACATGTGATCAACATATTTAGTTATTCGGGCCATTTTCTTGGCGATCTTTCTTCTGGGGGAAGTTTGAAGATACGACTTTGTAAGTGGCCTTCTTTCTGAATAAGAGGATTTTGTTTTTGCGAAGAATATTTTTGCGAAGGATATATGCCGTCGGCATTAATTTCCTGTCGCTAAAAACATCAAAGTAATGTTCTAAGGCTGCATTTCAATCTTGATGTAATTGTATAAGTGTATAATTATATCCTGAACAGCATAATTTCAAAGTTTTGATGATACATGTATGTTGAAGGTTCTCAATAAACGACATCACGTTAACTGCGAGACTAAACTGTAACTGAAGAGAGTCATGGGCTTTCCATAAAGGCATTGCTTCGGTATACTATAAACCGACTGGTATTACAGGGAGTTAATGTTAAGCCAACGCAGCTTTCTACCTGAAAGATACAAAATTATTTCGCTTAATTGAGATGCCAATGCCCCTCTGTGTACTCTAGTAAATCCGACTGCTTTTAAAAAAAACTTTAAAACTTTATTGTGCGGTCGTTAATTTGGTTTGTTCAACGCAACTAACGCAATATTTTCTATCGGCAGTTTCGAGTAGCAGTTGTGAAAAATACATGTACAATCAAAGTCACTGTCTTCTATGACACTCAACTTGGCACTTAAAGAATGTTACACACTTGAAAAAGAGGGATACCTGAAATATTCTAGCCTACAGGATTTCGTTTCAGGCACGTTAGAATTCGCAAATGTCACCAATCCATTCCAAAATTTCCATCATATATAACAAACATGGCTGTTGCAAGTTTTAAAACAGTATTTTATGTACACGTTTTCTCACTTTCATCTTTCCTTCAACTTTCCCACATAAAGCAAAGTTGTCGCACTGTCCATTCGAACAGTATTCTTAATACTTTTTTACCTCAGAAGAATGCGTCATTACAATAAGCAACTGCAACGTCATTAACGATGACGTATTTTAATTGTTGATTTTTGCTGAATTCGTCATCTGCCGCATATTTAAAAAGCGAAGTGTACGAAACCTAATTTTAGGTTTAATATTCAAACATCGATTCCGAGGGCACTGTAGCATTATGTAGGGCACGGTTGCCCGAGGTAGAGGGCAGAGGCTAATCAGAAGAACGATGAGTAAAAATACTGCAATCAGAGGTGGGTGGGCTTCTTATAAGCAGGAAAATCCGCTGACGTCTCAGACCGAAGGCAGATCAACTGCTTCAAAACGAGCGTTTAATACGTACATGTATTATCTGCTGTCTCACGTCTAATTTCTATGGCATTAATTTGTAAAATACTGTTATTCTTGCTAATCACGTGTTATCACGGTGGGCGAACAGATCCAACCACCAGGGGCTTAACAAGAGTGACAGTGTATCAGCAGGTCTCGCGCGCCAGCAGAGGGTGGGTGTCAGCAGGTCTCCAATATTTAGAAAGCTGGCATAGCCGTGGGAACATTTCTTTTAGTAGAGGACCGAATGAAATATGAGCGTATTGCTGTCGACACCAATTATACTATCTCGGTCTTCTCCTATTTCACTGTTCTCACGCTCGTCACGACGCTATCCTTTGCTGGTATGGCTTCGCGAGCATCACGATGTACATGTAGATGTAGATCCACGTCTTGTTGACTGTATGTCTTTCCGTCCCTGCGTCTGCCCTCCGTCCGTCCGTCCGTCCGTCTGTCCGTCTGTACGTACGTTTGATCCATCTGTCTGCTGACTGTGGAAGATTGAAACTAATGCACTGCACCGTAATTCTTTTTCATCATTTTAATGGAGAGGCCCTGCCACCCATCCCCCTCATTCATAGACTTGTGATCAATGTCTCAACGTAAAATAAGCTGAACCATGCTGCCTTTCCATGAAAGAGCTCTTACGAAGGCTCTCTCGGAAATGCAAAGCACCCCGAAGTGTTCCTTTTCTAATCGATAACCTCTTTCGAAGTGTTTCTTCCTTTCACTAGATGGCGTCCCCAACAAGGTGTGACTAAGACTAAAGACTGAGTGAGAGACTTCCTGTGGCCAGTCATGCAGACGCGGTCAGTTGGGAATGACTGAGAAATATTGACAAGCTTGCTGAGAGAAAAGGACTCAAGAAAATGAGAACTCTTGATGGATAGCCCTCCCATCCTTACAATTTACC
The DNA here is from genome assembly GCA_002633005.1 of Phoronis australis. Lineage (NCBI taxonomy): Eukaryota > Metazoa > Phoronida > Phoronidae > Phoronis > Phoronis australis. Next base: position 13,953 of record NMRA01001391.1, on the reverse strand, counting down.
CTTGTCACGTATTTGTTCATTCTTGTATATAGCATAGCAAGAGAACCCAGACTTAGGAACCTTCAGCTTGGTATTTGGAACAGAATTTCGATTTCGAATTTATTGTTAAAAATGCTTCAAATTACAAATGACGAATTTTGTTAGTTTCGCTAGCAATTAAAAGACACTTCAAAGTGCATATTTTGGATTGTGAAATATCTTAATTTTTGGCTGTTTGATATGGATTGTTTTTATAGCCTTAGAGGCGGACGCACAAAAAGTAATGGAAAGCATATTTATGTATCTATGGCACATCAAATACCAACAAAGTGTTTGTGCCACAAGGAGGTATTCACCCTTTTAGAGAATCGACGAGGTTAAGTCTCACCCTATGTTAACTTAACCCTTTTGCACATTTTTTTCGTAGGAGCATTCTTGTGTACAGCACTGTTAGTTGTTTGATTGTGTTGCTTTAAATTGTTGGTTATGCGGGACAAGGTGAGGGTTAATCGAACGCAAGAGTGACGAAAACATTCGGCCGTGCATTCTGCAGTGGTATAAGTTTCATGTCGATTTGGCCGCAAAAAGACTTTTTTCAGTAAGGGTCTGAACGCGCATCTTTCGAGAGACATTATATGAGTTTACTGGTCCCGGATGCAACAATATAGCTGTCTGGCTATATCCATGTAGATACATGCTAACACTCGCTATTAACTTGTTATTCTGATGACAACGGCAAGACGTCAGTCCGTAAGGATGACCACGCCACGGTAGTAAGCATTACTCCACACTGAATTTAGCGACAGTTTTCTCCCTTTTGCGTGAGAACATTTCTTGTCATTTTGGAAAGAAAACTCCACAAAACATCACCGTAGAATATGTTTTAAATACAATTGACAACTATAAATTGAAACAAAACATTTTTGACTGGCTATTTTGGTGCATTTGTGTTTGCTATTGGAGTATGAACAAAACATTATGCTGTTCAAGTCTTGTTTCAGAGATAAATTGGTGTTCGTGAGCTCCTAAGCTTTTTAAAAAGAAAAAAATAATTCAAATCTATCAATAAGATACATGTATGTATGTGAAAATTTTACCTGATTGAGCTGATATATCCTAATCTAATAACTCGAGCACATCCATCCGACACAATCAAATTGATCTGGAAGATACCAATCTTAAGTCCTGGGCTTGAGCCATGGCTTGGGAAAATGAATGATGTATCTTCTGTCCTTTGGTTTTGGCTCGAGTCGTGGGAAACATTTATAAAATCTGTTTTTGAACCTTTTCCATAGACTCGGTCTGGGCGGTGGCCATTCATCAATATGTTTTAATCTTTCATGCATCATCTCGTTAAATTCAAGGAATCTTTCATATTCAAGTTCAGATCGTGTTTTTGTGAGACTGTCCTCTTCAGAGCTTCCAACGTCACCGTCGGACTGCCTGTTGGAACAGTTGATTGACGACTCTGTTCCGTTGTCGTCTGCCTCACTTCTTTCCTCGTCAGTTTCAAAGGAGCTGACGGATTCACTACTGACACTTTGGAATTCAATTGAATCAGATGACGATGTCTTGCGTTCCAACGATTCTTTGCACGAAACGTCTTCCTCGGACGTCGCTGGTTCAATCGTAATTTCAGGTAAAACCATAGATTCGGAAGATGAATTGCGCTCAGAGAGCGGCTGGACTTCTTCCTCATCAGCTGTGTCTTCGTTTGTTTCCGTTTCGTCCGAGTTCTGCGATCCGTCGCTCGAGTTCAATTATTCCAAAACACATCGCTGCCATGATTATCAATACTTCTATCTATCGGAACCCAATATTATGTTCCATTTTCACTTTCAGCGCGTTGCCTTCGCTATATGTAAAATCCGATTGTGCTGATGTCATCAAAACGTCATGATTTATAATCTCATTCTTGCGTTTTTGATCCAGCAGAAAAATGATATGCCAAATTTAAAATTATAATAACAATAAGCCCTTTAATTTTACTGAGCATTTTAAAATCACTGTGCGCTCTGAAAATTGTTACCAGATTATTGACAAATCAGCCTAATCGTTTTTGTCAGAATAAATATTGATTAAGTAATTAGTAAGAATAGATCCATTTTAAGTTGCCCAAAATTTGTGCATACGTACTTTTAAATCATGGGGTCAGACTTGTTGACATGTACTTTAAAGTCAAAATCTATTTTTAAATGGTGTTTACAACTTTGGGTTCTGGGGTCAAAGTACTCTAGAGATTCTAGAAAATTCTGAGAACAATCTGTAACAGCCAATGATGTGATTGGAAATGATCACGTGGTTTTTATTAACCAATCACTAAATAAGTAGGATATTATAATATGGGCTTAAGTCAACAAAATATTCAGATGCGCTATAGTAGTTGAAGCATAAAGATTTGCTAGTGTACAGAAGCAATTGTACAACGGAGCCATCTCGTGGAAGATTCTAGAAAGGATCTTGGCAAGTGCAAGGGTTAACGAACAGGAAGTTAACTAAGAGCTTGTCACTTGCATCGTGGGTAGTAAGATACTACCTGAAGTGCTGCGTCATCAGCCAGAGACTGTGACCAAGTAAACTGTCGCTATACAGTGTGTGTAGTTCGAAGATTTACCATCAGGACAGACATCCAACAAGTGGAGAGTCCTAGCTAGCTTGGATAGCAGATAAGACATTTGATTATTTTAGTTGATTGATTGAGGTAATCATTTAAAGAGGGCGCTAGTGTAGTTACTCTTCTTTGTAGTTGATTACTTAATTAACAACAGGTTTCACTTGTCTAATTAGGGGTTATCATAATAAATTAATTACTGGATTTAAGTGTTCACTCTCCATCTACGCACAATCTCAAAGCATAGCTACCTTTTAAACAAACCCACAGTCTATCGTCTGACAGTTTTGAATTTGCCCCGCTGAGTGGACGGGATGGTGGGAGGGAGGGCCGGACAGAAGGACGAGCAGACGGGCGGACGCATAGACAGAGCAAGGAGGGAGAGAGGCATATTTCATCAGAAAACACTAACTTGCGGACGTGAGAATTCTTCGAGTACATGTACGTCATTGGCAAATACGCACAAGCACAAGGTGCAACGATGCTGAGCAGGCACATGAAAGGTATCGAATTGCGGGTGCATTCCGTTACCCCCCCACATGCTACAAGAGGACTGCAAGACAAAGGCGAAACAAGGTCCAAACGTTTTGCTGCAAGTCGGTAATTTTCATTAAAAGGATATTTCGATAACTTTTAATTTTTTTCATAGTTTAACTTTTGAATTATTATTTTCAATATGATGAATAAAAATCAAATTTTAGCCTAGCCGTATATTTTTTTTTTTTTTTTTAATTCACTTCGCATATCACACGTTCCTGGCAGTGACGTCGACTGGAGATTTCTAAGTTGACAAAATATCAAACCTAAAATTGCTGGTTGCGGCCGGTTGACCAATGCGATGTGCATGTATGGGTGAGCTAGACGAAGACACATTGGTGTGGCTAAGCGTTCTAAGTAGATCCTCAGGTAGAACTCATTTGCCCTTCAGCAAAAACTGCCGCAATCAACTTGGGGAACGAGATGGAACGAGGAACGTATGAGACAGGGACCGTACGAAGCGAGACGGGAAGGGGTGGAACGGGGCAGGGCGGGACGGCACGCCCGTGACAAAATCGTCGACAATGAAGGATGAACAAAGTAGGCAAAACTTGAACAGAATTAGATACCAGACAAAGTTGCATGCATGCGTTGCGTCCATTTGAACCAAGATTTGTAAGGAGAGCATTCTAGATAACTAATAACCACCTGTATAAGCATAAATTATAAAAACTTATGACGTAATGACTTATCAATGCTTTCTTGGTGAGTATGGAATTTACTGTCATTAACATTTTGCGCAACTCCGCCTTTTTCAACCGAATTGCACAAGAGTCGTGCCATTAGAAAGCCCTTCATCAGTTCTTGATGGTGTAAATAATGCCAGAAGCCAAAAAATTATTCATGAATAAATATCATTTCGCATACTTACGTAGTTTAAATTATGTTTTAATTCTAAAAACCCAGAATTTTGCTAAAATGCGAAAAATATCAGGATGAAATACTAGCATTAAACCCCTTGACAGAGGTTATATAAATGACTTATTAAATCAGCAGGGAAATAATTACAATAATTCAAAAGATTCCGTCCTATCAAGATTTTCGAATATGTATCCGTCGGTCACAGTTGCTGTATATCTGAAGAATTAAGTCGCCCAAAATTGTTATCTTTACATATCACTAGCCAAAAATGGACCTTTGGAGCCGTTTGATACAGTTCTTCAGTAAAAGTTCAAGACGTTCAACACTTGGCCTTTTACACGTCAAAAAAGCTACCAAAATCTCCCAACTACAACTGAAGTTGCGACAATCTATTCTTTCCGAATCTACCAATTCGCCCTGTGTTTGGCCGTGTTCACTCATGGCCTGTAATAAGCCTGGTGGATCGGGTAACTGGCCTGCCTGTTGTCATACCAGACACGCTCGCAACCCTCTACGTCTGGAAAGTCACTGAACGGGAGAACTCTGTCATAAATGTAAAAGATAGGGGGCTCGAATTTCTGAGGATGTGTACCTACTACTAAAAAACAAACGGAGTAAAAAATGGGAAAACGATTGCACCGTGGGTCTGTATGGACACTGAGCTACTCCTCTCCCCTCTACCGCATGTTAATTACCGGGAATAATTATTAACTCAATTTCCTNGGTCTTTGCTCAGAGGCAAAAATATTTTTTAAATAATTCTGACGAAAGCATCGTCTCACAACGTCTACAACAGACATATTCAATTTCTCGTGTCAGCGAATTTCCATAAGAAATCATCCGTCAGATTTTTAAATACGCTGGAGGAAAAACTCTGCAGTACCCAGAGTTTCGAATCTCCCTTCAACTTGGATAACAACTCGCATGGGCTCACCATCATTCGAGAAAGAGCTCAAGGACAAGATGGATATTAACGGCAGACTATCACGTGTCATCGGACTCTGAATCTGAGGTTGAAAGCACAGCACCAGGCAAGCCAATGAAGCAAGCAATATTCAGAACATAATTACAAGTGCATTTTAGAATATATTTGAATACTTCGATCATACCTGTATAACTAATTTTAAAACAGTTCGGACCTGCATAAGTTGCTCCTTAATCAGTTTGGCTGCTATTTGAGTCGCCATTGTTTTGTATACATCAAGGGTCAAAGGTCACATTTTCCATATACCAGTAATGGAAATATGCTAGCTCTAAGTCTTGTCAGTCTAAATAAGAGAACGTGCTTTGTCTTGTGGGAAAAAATGGAAGAAGTGACGAGGAGTAAACAGATACCTTTCTTAAAATTTGAAACTATAGAAAAATACTTTTACATGAACAGAAATTAAAAATCTTTACGAACAAACCGGTGGATGAAAAGCACCAGACCACATTTTCTGAGCCCATTTGCAAGTTCCACCGCAGGTTTTATCACTATACTGGGATATTCAATGTTTTAGAATTACTGATTGTCATAGCTGAAGTAATAGTTATAATTTTATAATTATCTTAACTTATGAGTGCAAAATTATTTGCAAGTACAATCTTCTCACCAAAAACACCTGGCAACTTATGAACATTCTTGTGTTGAATAGACATAAAATTTTTGTCAACATGCTATGTTTCCAACTTAAATGATCACAAATTTGAACAACAATAACTCCTAGTGGTGAACTGGATACAGTGACAGCATTGCAAACAGTAAGCGCATCAGGGTGTTTATTAATATCATAAAATGGCCACTAGATGGCACTGAATACGTCAATCCCCTATGAAAATGGGAAGATGTCGCCGTCTCCCTATCAGAAAACTGTTTGCAAACTTTCCTTTAAATCCGTCAAGAAATTCCAAAGACTGCTAAGTTGCATAATACAAAACGAAATGATAACTTAGAAAACAATAGCAGCATTTTTGAGATTATACCTGGGTACCATTGTTTTGTTGTGTAAGTACCATTTTGCTAATTTAAAAAAAAAACGATCACAGGCCCTAATCAATAGCAGACTGGTATAAAGTCGAAAATCAATTTCTACACGCATTCTACATTTCCTATCATTAAAATATACTTTCATTAAAAATCAATACTTCAATAAATATTTGGCTGAATGCACGTCTTTGTCCATAAGGCCTCATAAGACTTCAAAAATCTCCAAGTCACCTGAATTGCAGGTGGCTCCAAACACTAGAAACTACTCTTGACTATAGCCATAAACTATAAGCAATGCATCAAACAGTATCGAGCTTTATGTTCCTATAAACCTGCGTTTTGACATCAACCACGTCCTCCAATAAAACTGGTCTCAACAGTATCTCACACCATGTCGGCTCAACAGTATCTCACACCATGTCGGCTCAACAGTATCTCACACCATGTTGGCTCGACAGTATCNTAAATCGTAACAACAAATACTAACAATAAGCAAAACAAGAACAAAACAGAAAACAGGGAGCATGTGCACACAAAATAACAAAGAGTTGGGTGACTTTGTCTGGGTGTCATGTGACTTTAGTTTCACAGACCCTTGTCCTAAATGGTGCGAGGCAGAGAATGGGATACAACTGATGGCTGACTCCACATCTGAATGGCGCAAGGGTAGATGGAATATCTACAATAATCTGTGCTAGAGAATGGGTCAGTGTTAAGGATAATGTGAATATGAAGGTGGGTGCAATTGAGCCTTTTCAACATGAACAAGATAAACTGCTGATGTCATAAAGAAATGTGTTACTTGCAATATTAATGTAGTAAATGCCAAGATCATCAAACCTCCGATGAAGTGTGCAAACTATTCAGATAATAGGCAATTGCCAGTTAGTGGCTAACAGAGGCTCATATGATTCACCCGGTGGGTCACAAGACTTGTCAAACACAGACAGGAAAATATTCGACCACCGCTGGATGTCTTGTGGTTCCTGTGGAGGATGTATCTCCCATCTGTAGTCCCTTTGAAAGCTTAGACACCAGAAATGGAGCATAACACAACTGCAACAGTTGCTGGTTGAGGCTATTACATGCTGCACATTCATTCTCAACGAATCGCGACAAATGGTGAAGCCAATGTTGAGCTCACTACAGAGAATGTCCAAAGTCATGTAACAACGTCAAGAGACTTTTAAAATAAAGAAAAATATACCGTAATATATCTAATGTGGGTGCTCATGTGTCTTATGACTGGCTACAGTTTACATGGTAGGTGTCGGAATGTAACATGTAGCTTACGGTTCCATAGAATTGCGTGAAGCTGAAAAAACAACAACATAGAAACTGGCTCTTGTCCAATCGAAACGACGACATTTGACCGTGAGAACAAGCACTCTCATGTTTTATCTGAAGAAGAAGCCTTGAAGAGGCAATCCTTTATAAATGACTATTACTGTTTTTTACTCAGTGTTTCCCTAATGTGCAACGCAGTATCTTCAATATACTAGTTAATTTTGGGGTCCTCTGACACACACGTGATCATTGTAGTTATCATTCCTGCCGAGAGCTGTCACAGTTTTATAATGGCAGTCACTCGAGATCGGCTGCCGCAAATGAACGCCTCATAACAATCAGTGAATGCATGAATAAGAAGAGGCTAATTGGTACGAGTAATACAGTTTTGGAATCACCATGAATAATAAGCAATTACATCGCCCTGGATGCCGCAGGCAAACAGGAGCGATAGTACATCCCCACAAAAAGTTATTCATTTCAAAATACAGAAAATAATATCAAATCAAACATGCATATATGCACATGGAGTTATAAACAACTCATACCATAAGTCTGGAGACGATTCAGTCAAGACAATTTGAACAAATAGATGAAAATCTGTCATGGTTTGCTTGAGTTTTTCCGTACAGGGTGCCATTTTGAGGAAGTTACGTGAAATCACGCATGCTGAATCTTGAATAAAAAGTCCAAGGGACACAAATCGTACAAATTTCACCTGATACTTTCTCATGCTATTTTGCAAGTGCCACGTGCTAGCGTCACACGCTTTGCTCAGTCTAGGCAATGACCATCGCCTCTGTTGGCCCGAACCAGAGGCGATGCAGAGGTTATAGGCACTCTGTACACCGGAAGCTTTTCGGCGAATTATGCCTTGCGCCGACTAAACCATCAAAGTCACGTTGTTATAAATACCTTTTGCGCATAGAGGAACACCTGAGGAGGTTGTCGATGTGTTTAATTCCTTCCTACTCAAACAAATACTCCCATTATCAAACTTTTTCTTTGAGCAGTCCCTATTTCAGTTCCCAAAATCGTGAACTCACCATTTTTATACTGCGCACGCTCCAATTTTTACCGCCCTCGCTAGGTGATGTGACTTCATGACCTCAATCTTTAAATAGGCCAAAGGTGAGCCATTGCGGTCTTGTCAGTCAAATGTTCGTTTCCAAAATGCCACCACTTATACTTGTCTTTAATTGGCGTTACTTGAAACTGATTGTATTTCAATGAATTATTGTTTGTATTTGATAAAAATAAATGCTGTTGATATGACATTTAATAGTCTTTGTGCACATATTTGACATTTTAATGTTTAACAACACGGCAAATGCACGGCTGGTTCCCGGCGAAGGGCGGGAACTTCAGCTTTCAAAGTTCGCCGGTAGGTCCGCAACTTCTGACCTTCGGCCTGGTTAAAAAAATGAAAATGGTGAGTTCACGATTTTGGGAACTGAAATAGGGACTGCTTGAAGAAAAAGTTTGATAATGGGAGTATTTGTTCGAGTTGGAAGGAATTAAACACATCGACAACCTCCTCAGGTGTTCCTCTATGTGCAAAAGGTATTTATAACAACGTGACTTTGATGGTTTAGTCGGTGCGCGGCATAATTCGCCGAAAAGCTTCCGGCGTACAGAGCGCCTATAGCCTCTGCATCGCCTCTGGTTCGGGCCAACAGAGGCGATGGTCATTGCCTATGCCCAGTCTTGCACTAGCCTGTGCCAAACTCACGTGATTCAGTTGACATACTTTGTGGTTATGGCGCGCTTGATGAAAAAGTTATCGCCAACCACAAAAGTGGAGTTGGAATTCTTCGCCAAAGTCACCTTAATTCTCACAACTAAATTCCATCAAAGATATGTATAGAAGTAGACAGGACCAATGAAGAAAGTAAGCGCTTTTTTAAGTGATACTTTAAGTGTGGTATGTATTTGTAACCAGGTGAAAGCTCAAAATAGGTGGCCAGATTTGGCCGACCGCCCGTTTAAAATACATGGTACGAAATGCGTACAGAAAGCAATGGGAAGTACTGACATGGACGCCGGACGGCGGTACAGCTAGGCCGCCGGTCTCCCGCTGACGGAAAAAATGCGGATTTGAAGATACCTTCATTTCCTTTACATTCACCAAGAGAACAGGGTGATTTTAGTCGGTCGAAAGATATAACTGAAATATAAACATTTCGTAACATACGTTTTGCGTAAATAACCAGGGACTCCGCCAAGTTTTGCCAACTGCGGGCAACTTCTTCTCTTTTCTTCTTACACACACCTCGACATGTGTTTGTTGAGAGCGACACCTGACGCCTGCCTTAGAGCGCCCTCTATCGACATTTTTTCACCTTGTCGACGGTAGAAATCTCCAGTTCACAAACAGGTTGAAAAAATATGAAACGCGCTATAAATTTTGATTAAATACACAGAAGGAAAATACTGTAAATTAAGCATTTTGAAGAGTAGGTTAGTAGAATAGGCCTATGTCAGTGACATCTAACTCATGGGTAGACTTACTCCTTCATCTGCCCGCGGCCCGCCTGAGTGGCCGGCGTGAAGGGCCTAAGGAGGACACTAGAGGTGACTAAATATTAGAAAAATAGGCAAACACAAACGGGCCTGAAAGTTACTAAATGTTTATATTTCAGTTATATCTTTCGACCGACGAAAATCACCCTGTTCTCTTGGTGAATGTAAAGGAAATGAGAGTATCTTCAAATCCGCATTTTTTTCAGCCGTGGCCCGCGTCAGCGGGAGCCGGCGGCCTAGTGTACCGCCGTCCGGTGTCCATATCAGCTAGGAACAGAAGTGAAGTAACAACCTGATCCTGTAAAATTGAACAACACCTACCTTTGAAAAATCATCAAGATCCTTTCTTGGCGGCTGGAATTGAAAGTTTGGGTGCCAGTTGTCTCGGATGTGCCGAGTGGTGACGGGTCTACGCCGCCGAGACCGAGCGCCGCATGAGAACCGCCACTGGGCGGGTTTGTGTTTTGAACTTCTTGACCAACGCACATCTAGGACCCGGTGGGCAAAGAATTAAAATCCAGGGCTTACTTGAACTTACTGAGCTACAAAATTGGTCATTCTGTTCCTAACCCTAACCCATGACTCAGGTGAGGAGCCGAACTTTCCAGGCTGAACTTAGAGTGAACAAAACTCAGTTTACCGGTGACTATGCTTCGTGCACCAAATCTCTCGCCGCGACAAACCAAGTGAAGAATTTCGCCTAAAGCAATAACTAACTTGATATACCAATGTACTGTATAGCAGTCGAGTCGTACATTGAATAGGCCTTGTCACGGCATATCCAGTATCTGGGAATAAAGGAATCGTACAAGCCCATCGACTATGTAAGTAGTCCAATATTGCAATGCAGAAACATTTCTGTTTGTAACTACACATCGGAATGAAGTGAAGTGAAGTCGAGTCATTTTATTTATAGTCGGTTTAGTGAACCAAAGAGAAAACATTTGCCATAGGCTGGTACACCGACAAATCAGGGAAAGGATTTCTGTCATTAAAAGGGCGCAGTAGATTTTACAACCACAAAAACGCATTTGGGTTGTTTGTGATGGAACTGATTTCTTCAGCTCATTTCAGAGTTATACCAGCAAAATCAGTCGTGTTCTGTTATTGAATTACAAACGGCGATTCTTAGAAAGGCTTCCAGTCAAAGTTAGAGGAATTGATGTCACCGCCTCATCTGCTGTTTTGTTCCCAGGTGCCGTGCTTGCAAATGGCAGACGCAGGCAGTGTAAGCAGATTGTTGATCGAAGCTGGCGCAAAAAGCAAATGGCCCAGTTTCTTGGGTGTTGCGCCAAAAAAGGAGAAGCTGATCGCACGTTAAGACGTAGCCTTAGAATCAAAGTAATTGGAAATGAAATCGAGCGCTGAATGTCGGCAAAAGATGAGAAAATAATGTGAAGAAGTGTTCATCGCCACATTTTATTGATGCGAAATTTTAAAAATCCAAATGAAAAATTTATGAAGATACTAACCAATGTTTTACAAATAAATTTGGTGAAATATATCTTTGCCTAATATTCTGTACCATTCAACATTTTCACCAGAATTTGGTCACGTAGATGTTACTTATTGAGTGACATATGACTTACAAGTCTAGCACCGATAACTTGGCGACTTTTGTTGAAGTGAAAGACATTTACACCCGCGGCTACTTTATAATCGGAGAAGATTTAGCTGCGATACATTTTGATGTTATAAAAAGCAAAGAGTTACAATTTCAGTTTTGTTAGGCTTAAAATACATGTATAAGAAATATTCTGATTATTTTTTGGGGATTACCCTTTCCGATGAAAATCCACAGAAAGCGAAATTTTAACCCGCAACTTTTTGGTTACACGTGGATAACGATTGGTACATTATTTAGAACAGGGGTTGACCTGGCGAAAATCAAAATCAAAATTCTACTAAAAGACATGGTCACTTGATCTAAGTAATAACGAGTTGGTAAAAAGTCAAATACAAATACGAATCTTACAGACTTTCTTCCATCAGGGTATGTATACGCTGTAGATATTCCGTTAGTACACAGTCCTTTCAACAAGATCCAACATAACGATAACTCATTTCTACGGTTTGTTTTCATAATTTTTACCAAATTACGATCGATTACGTGTATACTACGTTCCCAGCAGTGGCACAATACAATACACCGAATCTCCATCAACTGCATTTACACGTTGGAGAAACTTTCATCAAATCACCGTTTCTGAGACGTATCGAAGTATAATTCTCCAAAATAGGCTGAGCACAGCGACCCCTGAACGGATCGCTTACTTCAATGTCACAGTGTACATGTACTACCATACCCGTGTCCGACGCAAGGAAGTGAATTTTCCATTTCTGGGCGACATTAACGTTTTGGAAACGAAAAAACTGAAATAGCTAATGTCTGTCCGATTGGAATTATTGTTCTATCTAACACAAAGCATCCAGTCGTGTGGGCAATTCATCAACACGAGCTCCTCCCTGTGTCATTCGTCAGACTGTGTCGGATACGCCGTTTCGTTGTTAATCGTCTTTTTATCACTCGAGTTCACTAGTGTTAGGTATTTGAGAATCACTATGTATGGCAAAGCGTTCATTCACCTCGCAAATTTTACACATTCGGTACAAACCTGAAGTGTGTAGTAGTAGTGCTATTTTTTCATGTCTAGGTACCACCCCTCGGGTATTTCAACCGCCGGGGTTGGAATCACGGCCGGCGAACTTGAGTATTTTTTTGAATATACGAATCAAGACTGCCCATATGCAAAATTTCAATTTTGCTCTAGTTTGTAACTTCATTACCTAGAACTTCAAGCACATTATCTTTTAGGGAACTCTGGATAGATTGATCGTTCAAGAAACGGTTGTGCGACTGCACCATCTGAAACAAGACCTGAAACTGTTTTCCAAAGTGTGCTGCTAGTATGACAAATCTTACATGTGACTGAAGCCAGTACGATCATGTATCGGAACATTATTACAGCACTTCAAATCTTGGAGCGTTTTAGTTCACCCGATATATATACATAT
>NMRA01001390.1:0-13404 GCA_002633005.1 Phoronis australis | reverse complement strand
TGAAAGTTGAATCAGTGCTCTCTAACTGACTTGTGCATTCGAGTAGCTAAATTTGCGATGTGAAAAGGGAGAAAATGCCCGTTGAAAAAGTATCCGGGATTTTGTTAGATCTGGCCTGCTACTGGCTGTCATCAAAGTCGTTAACGATTTAAACTGACTCGGGTAATGGCGAGTTTGCTCCTCAATACCTTCCAAGTACGGCAAAGTCAGTCACAAAACGACATGCATGTCACTAGTGTTAACTTTCTTTCCGAGGTATAAAACAAAGCCGGGATTTGGTTTTAACATACTGTGAAAAGACGTTTTTGAAAACTGAAGTTGTGTAAAATGAAAGTGACGTGGCATATAAGCTGCTTGTCAATTTTAAACCACACGCGGTCGTTTGTAGTGCGCTATGATGGGTGCTAGCTTGAACTGTGAGCGCTTAATTGGAAATTCTCAAAATTTAAGGGGAGACTTTTAATAAATCAGTGAGCGCTTATTATGAAACACTTTAAAGGTAGGGAGTAGGCTTGTGCGTGAGCATAGTCGTTAACCTCAGTGTTTGCGGTAATAAGATATTAAAACGCTGCAATGGTAAGAAACGTTATAATAAAAGGATTTTGCGAGGCAAACTCCATCTAGTAGGGGGTGACTTTCTGGATATCGTTACCACCTACTGTACATTGTACCCTTTTTAGCCACCCGGAATGATTTTGTTTTTAACTGCCCGCTTCAGCCGGAACAAGGTTGCTTCTATAGGAGTCTGAACATTTTACAGCGTCGGNTATAAAAAGAAGAATGAAAAGTTCCCTAACTTGAACCACAATTTCGCATCTAGTGCCAGTTTAGTTGCAATAGCTGGCTACGGGCATAGAATACAGGGTTTACAGAACATCGACCTCGGGAAACATCGGAACAGGAAAACGTCAGTTCTGGGTTATATCGGTCCTGGGACATCAAGTCTTTTACAACCGCTGGGAATCTGAGTTCATTTTCAAATAAACCAGAGCCAAGCCGGTATACTCTTTCATTTAGGACTGTCGCTGTTCTTTGAAGTGGTACACACACGTGAGTTCACGCACTTGAATCGCTGGAGTAGGCCTACAGTTTACGTTGGCAACAACATGTGAAAGACAAATCATATTTCGCGCACGTAGCCCCAGAAACAAGTAAAGGGTTTGAGAATTTCTTGGCAACTGAAAGTAAAGACGTGACCGTCGTTTAGCGATTAATAAGGCTGTCATTTTCACCTTGGCTGTCTTAATACGATAAAAGGAGAAGCACATCTCAGTCTAAATCACGATTGCCTGCCGGGACAGCTTACGCGCTAACGGTGCCGCAGTTCGATATCAGGGATATTGTCAAGGATTTTTGGTACATGGAATAAGGACATCTTACGCAAAAAATAAAGATATTTGTCAACCACAAAGTATGGTAAGTTGACCGCTTTAGAATTAGTAGAAACACCGCTTTGTGACGTTTTATAACGTGCTATGCAGTGGCCCAAAACTTTCTTCGGCGAATCCGGAAATTTGCAAAAGTGGCCGAAAATGTTAGCCAATGAAACGCGTCAAAGATCGATTCTGCATACCCCATGTTCACGCGACCTGCTTACACTCATCGGGAGGGTTTTTCTCTATTAGTGTTCCTTTGAACTTGGATTTGGCAGCAACCAAATAACGTTCGGAATAACAAGAGTTGCTTTATATTTGCCCGGTTTCTGCCGAGAAGTGTAAAAACTCAGCTCGCATACGTTGGAAATTCCAGCTCGCATTTTGCGACTTGATACGAGTTGACATCTCGCATTTCCAAATTTCAGGTCGCAATTGCAACCTGCAGCTCGTTATGTCAAGCCCTGACCTAGGATTTTCACCACTCACATGGACCCAAAATTCATTCCTTTTTACACAAGGTTATGGTAAAAGTTCACCAATTTAGAACATAACATGGAGGACAAGTTAAATTCCCTTTTCTTATTTTTTATTTATTAGTGATAAATAGCACCAATACAGGCCTTCATGCAGCAGGCTTCCATGGTGTTCAAACTTAGGCATCCTAGCTAGGACGCCTTGTTCAGCATTTGGGTGCCCTGCTTAGCACTTGAATGGCTATGTAAGCAAGTAAGTATTTGTGTCTTGTAACTTCCTTACAGCAGCTCTGGGAGACGACACTGGCCTATCTAGAGTAAAACATCTAGTAACGATATGATGTAAGATACAATGAACTTCATCGCAGACTCATATCTCAACAGTTACCACACTATAACTACAATTTAATTGGGGTCGTAAATAAGGCAGTCACACAGTCTCTGTAATGGACGCCCTGAGTAATTGGGAAAAGCATTTTGAACACCACATTTTTGAAATCTCAGATGAGTCCCTGACCAAAAGTATTACTTTGATTTCAAGTTCTTTACAGTAGCTACCCTCAGACATTGAAAAATTGTGGGCATTCATAATGTTAAAAAACCTGAAATAAAAGTTTGAAAAGCGAAAAAAGGGATAATTTTGGCAAAATGCTTTAGTCCGCAAATCTAGTTAAGCAATCGGGTTCATAAAATTTTTTACTTAAAACTTCACAAAGGGTACAACTTAGGAGATTACGTCTGAAGTGTCATGGCATACTTGAGTTCATAGGCCAGCGAATGCTCAACTTACATTCTTGTAGTCCATTCGTCATAACTGTGATCGTCACAAGCATGAAAAGTACACGATAAACCAAAACCATGATCGCATTGTGGAGTCCAAATGTCGTCTCCTGTAAGCAAAGTAGAAACACAATGCTTAATACCGACTTAAACCTGTTTAGGGAAGTGGGTGGAGAGACACCAATCACATGAACTATTCTTTTTAGAACATGATACTTAAGAATGTTTACATGGTAGTGAACATTAAGTCAGTCTGAACTGTCAGCAATTTATCAACAACCCATTCACACTTCACCCTTTCTGGTTTATAGGCAATTGTCTGAAGCCTGGACAATGTCTTTATAAGTACTGGATTAATTAGCAAAATCTGTGTATTGTAACTGCAAAATGACTCTTGAGTAGGCAATACATACCCCATGTTGTCGGGAGGGGTGACGTTTGTGTTTAGGAATGCTCAACTGTTTCAGTTAAACATGTGATAATAAACCCATGGTTATCTGTGAATAATATAATTGATGACAGATACACTCATAAAATTATGATTATTTGCACTTCAGTGTTTTGGCATAAAAATACAGTTCAAGGCGTTCAACTGACCAAAATAAGTCACTCTCACATCAAAAAAACAACATGGCTGACAACATGGCTGACAACACACATTTCTTGCATGTGACCTAACAAAATCGAAGGACAATAAAATTACATTAAATCACTGCAAAACATGAAAGAACGTCAAAAAAGACCAAAGCTCAAAATGTTCTCCACGACTGAAAATTTAAACTAGACAGGAATCACAAAAGTCACAAACATGTTCAAAATGTCCACGCTCATAGGAGTGAGGGGTTAGTATACAGCTCACGGCAATAACTATTGGTTCAAAAGTTACCCATGACCACCATCAACCCTTTTTTAATGTGCCTCTCATTTCTTGCTTTTACTGAAAAGATGGCTAAATAAGCACATTTTTGCTATTTACCCAACAAGTCAGCCAAATAAACCGATTTTTGTTACTCACCCTCACAAATCTCTCAAATGAGCCGGTTTGTGAGATTTTTCCGACCATTACATTTATAGTTCTCATAAGTCGATAATAAGAAAGTCTCACCTTTTCCAACAAAAAAAGTAATTTTTGCTATTCACTTGACAAACATTTCAAAGTTGCTTTTAGTCAAAATAACGCCAGTCTAATCAGCCAAATAAGACAATTTTTTCTATTCACCCTGAATAGCCTCTCAACGATGTCACAACCTAGTTGGACATTTTTGTTATTCACCAGAAAACTTCAGTGTTCACACTAAACAAAAATATAAAGTTCCAGCCTTGTGGGCAAACTTAACTGATTTTTGCTACTCATATAACAATTACGGACAACAAGTCAATTTTTACTGGCCAAATGACAGTTGTTTTTTCTGATGGACAAAATGTAAAACTGATACCATGGAACTGATAATTTAAATTCTTTTCTTCAAATCGCCACTTCAGATTCTGCTGTTCAAGTTCATGTTGCCTTCTTTTAAAGTTATGAAATGGTTACAATGAAACTAGAATTTAAAACAGTTTTCTTTTTAAACAGAACCACTGATCAAACCAACCCTGGTGGAACTTCAAATAGAACCTAGCTCTTAATCTTAAAAAGTAAGTCCTCGTCTTTTATTGAGAAAGTTGAAAAGTTTGTTGAAAGAAACAGCTAAAATTGATTTATTTGGCCAATGTGTCGGGTAAATACTCGCTTTGATAGTTAATAAACTTTATAAGCCTGGTGTGAAAGCACAAAAATAAGCCGACACACAGATAAAAACCAACAGTACCTGGCCTGTTTTTTAAAGGTGGGGCATTCTAATGCTGTTCCTGGATAAATTAGGACAGTCCCGTCAACACCAAGAAATTGGCAACTACGCCTGTTTATGGTCTAAAACAGTAATTTACTGTGTTAGGTCTTAGATTTAGGATACTACAGTTTCCATTAAGTCAGTAAATATACTCGAGTATCGAGTCCTGAGGCTTCAGGAACTTGTCTGCCAGCTGTTCAGCGGTGAGTTCAGTTTTTCTCCATGAGAAATTAGATATAACATTAAATGTACGAATGGCTCTGGAGGGGCCACCAGCTGGACAGCTAAAAAAGAAAAGCCGAGGCCGAGTGCGCTGTGCCGATACCGAGACAGCCCCTGCTCAAACAACGGCTAAAAGTCAGAGCGAGAGGGCGAGTGGGCACTGACATTTTACCGGTAGGCTAAGTCTCAGAACACACACTAAACCATGACAGAACGGTATGGTTATACATATGTATACGCAGACGATTACCTACACTAAATTCCAGTTCCTTTGACACGGACGCATCACTTTACTCACAACAACATTTTCACCTCCGCGAAGTTTTCGTTGCATTAGTTTTCTGGTCTTCCACGCTGAAGAGTACGCTAGTTCATTTTTTCTCAATAGGTGAACAACTCTGTCATTCACTCGGTTCCCTAACCGGTCTGAGCCGGGCCACTTTCGGAGACTTGATTCTCTGAAGATACTGGCAAGACAATTTCCCATCAGAGATGGGAGTTACATATTAACTCTTTTCTACTGTGTCTGTGACCACGGATAAACGTAGTATAGTCTCTCATGTAGCGCTTCAAACGTACGCGGAGTCAGCTGTAAAACGTATTTCAGAGTCGTGTTCTCAATAGTGATTGGTCAATTTGTGGCCCCAATATCTCCTTAAATGATACTTTGAGTAAAATTGCGATCCCAGATGGTAAAAAGCCTTGTCAATACTTTGTATTGAAAAATATTACATACGTATTTTAAAACAATCCGTCAGATTTTTAACTAAAACTTCATTCAGTCATCGCAAACAGTTGCCGAGACCCATTCGATGGCGTCCGTTTGGAACATTTTTCGACTCAAAATATGCCCTTGGGCGTACTTTTGAGTGGGCCTATTTTCCGAAATTCCAGATACGTGTACGTTCATGAATTGGAAATAAATAAAAAGTGTTTGAAGACTAAATGCGACTTTGTTAACAGGTGATGACTGGACTATTGTAAAGTAACGGCCTACTAAAAAAGTAGAAAACAGAAGTTAGATGAAAAGTAGTAATATTTCTGTGTAAATGTTGTATTTTCAATAGAATTGTTTTAAAAACAATTCCTTGTATGTTAATAGTTTAGTACAATAGGTACAACTTTTCCCCTAAAAATAGTAAAAATGTGACCCTTGCCTTGAAAACTGAGGCGACTGCCTTATGCAAGTAAAAAAGCGCGTGTATTACGTGAGATCACGTTAGAGTGAATTAACTGTAATCGTGTCGTGTGCTGTACTTAAAAGGAAGTTAAATTGCAAAATGAAGAACTGTGGAGGTAAAACACGGTACACAGTTTGTTTATCTGTGCGTAACAAAACCGGGGAAAGCATCGTAAAGCCGATACCTGATTGAGGTTTTACTGACAAACCTTATGTTGATCTCCTCTTTACTGACAAACCTTATGTTGATCTCCTCATAGTGATCACAAGACATGGCCGTAAGCTGACTTTTTCAACTCCAACGCGTCGTGGAAGTGACGTTGACCACATCTAGAAACCTATCGGAACCTTAGTTATCCACAGAGCAATTCATTGTGTCGTATGTTCCCTATTAAGAGTTTCAAGGGTGAAAAATCGTATCATTCCACGAGATGGAAGTTACTTGTCTTTCCATTTTTTGCAGACGAGATAAGCAAAAGATGTTCTGCAACTGTAGGCCTACTGCTTTCCGCTGTCATTCAATGTAAGTAGTTTGAACATTTAATGATTAAAATGTGAGCATTTTTCTTGCAAGTTTTCATTCTGGACACGTCATAAGAGCCCCGTTTTTAGTCTAGACACGTCCTATGTTATTCCTCTTCCAAATAGATCCATGTGCATTGGCAAATCTACGTTTTCAGTAAGGGGGTTTTAGGATTCGTGCGAATCTGAGGCGTGTAGCCCCGAGTAGGGGAGGTCGGGATGGGCTTCTCTCCCTCTCTTGTAACATTTTTTTGGTTTTATGTTCCAGACGACGTTTTTCAATTTTTGTTTTTGATCCTATCTCGGGGAATTTAAACCCCCTGACCCCCCACTCGTAGATCCGCCCCTGATCTTCTTGTAAATAGGTAGTGCGCTGTAATAGTAGGCATTTTGTAAAAACAGCGCTGGTTTATTAATACTGCGATTTTCAGACGTTGGCAGTACACCGACTGCGAAAGTAACATGCAACTCGCACGTTCTCATTGAAGGATTGTCGTCATCCTGCTGGTGCGAATCTGCTGGTGACGACCAAGAATGGACCAGCGTTATCATAACGTTACAGGAAATGAAATCGATCACGACGTCTAAAGCACAGCTTACCTTTGATCCGAGGCAAGACATGAATGGCAAAATAATCACTTGCACAGTGAAGCAAAACAATACTGTCGTAGCGCAGGAACGGGTAAAATTAAACATCACGAGAGTCACTGTGTCCATTTCGTGTCTCGACCATTTTTTTGTGCTTGGTCTAAACAGCAGCTGCACGTGCGCGTCAACTAGTAGCAGCGGGTGGCATGGATACACTGTGCAGATGAGCGTTCCGAACCGCGACACTCGGCGAGCGTCATCGTCTGCAACTGTTAAATTTACCCCAGAAAAAAATCTCAACGGAAAGAGAGCGAACTGCTCTGCCGAATATCGTGGCCAAGTGGTCAAAATGGTGGACAGGAAGTTACAAGTGGCATGTATGCATTTGATATACTTACCGGGATATTACCGGGAATTTCCGAAAACAGGCACCTAGGTGGATATTCTGAAAACGACCTCTCAAAATCGTCAAACGAAACGAAATATACATCCGGTCGTTTTTTTCTGAAAAGGGAGCGTATTTTTGGAAACTGTGTTATTAAAATTGTCTTTCATACATTGCAGTAACATGCTTAGTTACCAAAAGTTACCTTACTCAATATCTCGTCAAACGGCCAATTGGGTGACAACGTAATGTCTTGTCAATTAAAGTAAACAAAATTTTACAGGAAACCATACGTATTTCAGAACAATCCATTTGAAAACATGAACACCGTTGCAGAAAACATTCCCATGGGAGTACATTTGGGAAATATTTCGAAAATACGTCCATGGGCGTACTTTTGGGTAAGCCTGTTTTCGGAAATTCTCGGTATCGGTTTTAAGGTAAAAAACTCATTTTAGGATTACTGTTGGATGTGGTTAGACTAGTTGAAGTTATTAGCTTTAACCCACAGGTGTCCTCATCTTCTGATCTTCTCCAATACACTACATAGTAGTATTATATGTAGTGTATTGGGGACGATCAGGAGTTGAGGACCATACCTAGTGTGCTTTTAACCAGAGCCTCAATAAAAGGCGTTGTTTTGTGACTATTTTACAAATCGCAAATTCTCAACACACATTCGCTGAAATTAACACCGGTGACTAGTTACCACTTAAATATACGTAAAATAATCCCTAACTGGTGCAAATCAAGTGTTGTGTTTCGTGGCGAAAACGAAACCTCCATGAAATTCGTCGTCGTTAGTTGTTGCAGTTGTCCCGTAATCATTGTCTTTCTCACATCTAATTCGTATAGAAATACGAGGCCAAAACTCAGTAGGAAATCCTATTGTGCTTATTAGGTGTCCTTATTGAAGCAGGGGTCATCCAGTCCATCGTCAAAATGATTAAAAATAGTGGTTTGAGCGGACAGAGAGAAACTTTAAAGTAAAATTTGTCCTCATTAGAAAGCGAGATGTCACGTTTCGTACATGTATTTATTGGGCTGTGGCGTGAAGACTGGATATCCACTAAACTGAATCACCATGTTTCTGAAATGATAAACGTCAAAACTGTGAACAGATTTCATCTTTTAATGAAGTTGGTCCAGATGACGTCACGATAACTGTCAATGGCGTGAAGACCAAAAATAGAACGATCCACGCCGATGAGGGAGATGCTGTAACAATAGACTGTATCACGAGTGGTACTAGTCCTTCCGCTACCATCGACTGGCTCCATTCGATCGGCAAGAAAGGAGATCTCAGAGTCCTCGGCAGTGACCCCAACGACGGCGTAAGGTTTGGACGCAGCGTGCAATTCACACCGCGGACCTTTGACGGAGGAAGGTCGTTCACATGCATCGCTAACAATGGGAAGGTTCCCAAAGAACCGATTATAACCACCATAACGGTTCGCGTGGCGGGTATGGTTAATTGGTTTTTATTTTTGATGATACCCGAGTTCATAAACCGAACCACTCAGGCGCACCTAGACGACACATATAGGCCTCTGCTTTAGATCCCTAAGGTGTTTGTAAAACGTCAGTATGAGATTTTTTTCGTAATTTTTTTTCTTAATAGAGTAACTTACTTTCTGTCAATAGAATTGTTTCAACAAACCCTTAGACTCGACATCTATCAACGAAGTTACTACTGCTTGCGAAAGACTTATTAGTTCCATCCGAATTAGTAAGTCTACCGATAGAGATAATAACCATAGGGATAAATCTAGACGTAGAGAAAAAATCCTGTGCTGGCCTTTTACAACCACCGTAAACCTCGGATGACTGATATGTATTTGCAGCTTACTCCTTTCCGGTCGTCGACCTTTTTTCCAGTTGTCAAAATACAGACAACCTTGTATCGCTCAGAGACGAAATTGCGGACTTATACTCAATCTGAACAGACATGCTTCAATGAAATGGAACAATTGAGAGTAATAATTCGGAACTCACACAAGTATACATATGTAAAGCCGATGAGAAAATGAGTTATAGCTGTGTTGTGTTATCGTTGTGTTCTTGAATTATACAGTTGGTATCCGTCAGCACCTTGAACTGAAGCACTTCACGTCCTTGAGCGATTTCTCCGTGTACATCGCAGCAGGCACTGGCCTCCTGCTGGGCGTTGTCGTTACATTGATTATACGTTGTCCCCGCAAGAAGCGTTTGAGGTACACTAGCGCGTCGGAGGCAGCTCTTCATAGACACCGTCGTGGTCCACCACCCTCGCGGAGATGGTCGCGCGGCTCTTATGGCGGGTACTGAAGGGCAGCGTCGGTTGGTGATACGCGTCAGGTATAATGGGTTGAAGTCCCTGAGCCATTGCACAGGGTGGACGAACTCGTCAAAAGTGAAAACGTCGCTAATGGTGGTGAAGAAGTTGGTCGCAATGTTACAATTTCTGCATTGACGTTGAAATGAATTATTTCACTTTAGTTTGCACGGCCGAAATGATACGTTTACAGTTCGTCATCAGCCATGAATATAAACACGGAATACAAACACGTTCGCTGTTATGCTGTTTCATTTGTTTTCCCAGGATGAGTCTAAAACTTTGAGTCACATCGATCGATATCACTGAAATAAGAACAATTCCGTTGGCAAAAGCTAAGTATTTGCGTTCTGCTACAGCCAATATCATAAAAGGCGAGGTTTCATGTGTTAATCCACTTTGTTCGTGCACTTCAAAAGTTAAAAATATTTATTTTAAAGTGGCCCTGGACTCATGCTTTCTGGCAAAACAAGTTTTGATTTAGGCCATTTACTTTTATAACATTGGTTTCACGGTGGTCCTTAGTCAAATTGGTCTCACGGTGGTCGTCCGTAGTCAAATTTGTCACACGTTGGTCCTTAGTCAAACTGGGGACAATTTCAGCAGCAATATGATTGCTTTTAATTGTTAGAATGTGGCGCTTGGATTGACACAGTGCCGGGTTTACCTACTGCACAGCTTTATACACCTAGGTACAGGGTTCCACCTCTTTTAGTCCCACGCAGTGTTAGATCAATCCGAAATCGTATACATGTACCTCAGACTGGAATAAATTCAAGTCACCGACGCTAAAATTTGTCGTTGGCAGCAACCAATGAACTCCATTCCACGGTTATCAACGCTAACTAATAGGACGTGCAGAACCTTATCGACAAGTCTCTGCATTCACTGAAATATCTCGTAAACTACAGAATTTAATTTAAAAAGTAGTACATTGTTCGAAAGCAGAAAACCAATAGTATTTGATTTTTGACTTTAAAACCAATCTGCAATTGATTGGGTAACGTGACTATGTATATTCAGTAACATTTAACCGAAAGAAAGTGGTTATCATAGCAAAACACCGTGAGCAGTTTCGACAGCATGGCCATTCTTCAATTGATTGAAACGTTTAAGTAGAAATTTTAAATCCCTCTTACTGTTTTTCTACTTTATCATTTCGCTTTCGTTTCATGCACGTTATCAGATTTCCATAAACATCTGTCGTATAAGTCCTATGTTGAATAGCTCCTCATAAATTTTAAGTGATTCAATTTAAAAGAGTTTATGAAACCGTTTTTGAGGAAAATTGCATAGTGAATACTTTGTGAGAGTTTCAAATGAATCTAATGAGCCATTTCTGAGATATGATGCTCCGAAGTTAACCAACTGGACGAGAGTCTTGCGAAACCTTAAGCAGTCAAAACAATGACTTCCACGCCAAAACATGAACAAACTGTAAACACTGGTTTCCAAAGATGGCGCTGCGGTGTCTTCAATGGGATTATCCTTCGAGCATCAATCCTCAATCACAAGTTTCTTATCCAAAACATCTCATTGCGTTCAAGGCAACAAACGATAAGTGAAGTAGCCCTCTATGCAATCAAAGTGGTTTTACAATTTATTAGTACTGCAGAAATGAATTTAAAACTAATAATTGTCGTGACGAATGGTGCCCTATCAGCATTGAAAGTACATAATTCGCAATTTTCTAAATGTGGCTGAATTTGGCTTTGAATTCGACAAATGCTAAGAGGTGATCTTCAGCATTACACAAGATCACCTCTGTACCGGTGGTTAATCTACCGTTACGAAGACGCCATAGGTCGATTGGCGATTGAACACCATAGATCAACTTCACTGGGAGTGGTGTTTGTGATTTTATTGAGGTATTTTGCAAACACTCTCACCACGAAAAAGTACCATAAATTTATTTTTGTTGATAACGGGGAGTGGAGTTTTGAAGGACCACTGTCAGGCAACAAACATGACTTGAGACGGCTTATACCAACAGACGGTAATTCAAGGTAATTTCTACGTTTTAGGTTTTCAGTATTTGATACTAAACGATGACAACAAACGCATCAACCGGTGACGTATAGCCGTAGTGTGAGATCAAAACTTGATCTAGTACTAATCTAAGCCCGGGTTCTAAACTCGAAGTTGAAATCATTTATTACAGTTCTTTTCTGCGGAACGAAGTCAAGGTGTGTGTGTGTTTGCGTGCTAAATTATGTTACGATTCATACAGACGAAATTTTAGTTCACATTGGCACTTGATGACCTTTAGATTCGAACTGCTAACCAGGGACCTGAGTATATACTTTTTACTCGATATTGAACTTGAATATATTTTTGAAAATTTCCGTTCTCTTTTATTACGAACCCAAGATAATTATCTATTATTCTGTGCTCGAGTGCGTTATAGGGGGTTACCGGCCAGATGAGTAGACAGTTCAAATTCGCACTAGATAGCTCCTAAATCCGAGCTGCAAACTCGAGTGACAACTTGAAAGTTCGAGTAAAAACTCCGAGTCCAGACTGGAATTTATAGCTTTAATGCTGGGGTCACCAAGTTCTAAATAGGGTGACCCAGTCATACATGTAAACCATAATATACTCGACAACAGACTAACGGACACTTATCGTGAGTTCGTAGTAAAGTACCGTACTCATCTGGGTTACGGCCCGTGCTCGGCTTACCGCCCACCCCTGTTTTTCTAGATTCCCGATTTAAGCGCCCTGGGCGGTAACGCAGACGAGCACGGTAGAATGGAAAATGTTAGAAATAATTTCGAGATTGCTTTCTCGTGAAAAGATATTTCGAGTTCAAATTCCGATCTTGTAGCTTTAAATGATGCTTTAGTGAATCAAGAGCGGAAATAATGTGCCCCAAGACAAAATAATAGACATGTACTTTAACTAAAGAGTTCGCACCAAAGGTGAAGGAAAATGTTAACAAAAATGTCGAGTTAGAGTCCAAGCTAGGAGATTATACCCCGAGACCTGGAGTTTCTTCCATGAAAAGTGACTTCAGACTGGAGTCAGAAATTTGGTTTTACGCACCACAAAACTATTTCTGAAAATCATCGAATCTCATTATAGTAAAAGTGCAAAGCCTCTAAGAACATACTAACTGAGATTATTCTATGAATTATTTCTATACTGTGATACGCTCATAATTATTTGACTAAACATTTGGAAACATTTGTAATGAGAAAGCGCAAGACAAAATTACTGTCTTAAGTCACTTAAGATTTAAAAGTCACTTTGATTCGTGAAAAAAGACATCAAGAAACATGTTGGAAAAGTCGTGAATACGAAATAGTAAGAACTGCCACACACTAAACCATGCTTTAGCGTCACCATGTTACAAAGAACGTCCTTTTAGATTTAAAAAAACAATGGATTCTATGCTTAATCACAACGCAAAATGTGACTTTTCGCGTTCCTCGTTGTAATTATGTCTTAATTATACTGTTGAGTATCGAACTTTGTTCCGAGGATACTAACGGAACGGAATGAAAATTGTTAGTAACGTCAAGTGTCGTGTATTCAATCAATTTTGCATAAATCTAAAATGAGACACTTTTTTGAAATGACGACTGCGTGAATATGGTCTATTATTGTACTTTTTATTTTGGTATAAAATACTTCAAAAAAGACAAGATGAGATCTCAAAGGCGTTGTTAGTTTTCTAAAATATCGTTTTTGTTTCATGCAACTAATGATTTTTTCATAAAATTCATATAAGTC
>NMRA01000139.1:756815-878074 GCA_002633005.1 Phoronis australis | reverse complement strand
AATTTCGGGCTCTATTGAAGAAAAACACACAGTGGTACCTAGCTGTATTTTGATACCGCTAGCTGGCTGGGTACCACCGCAGACTCCCTCGACTCGATCACAACGATTACTATCAAATTGAGTACGTAATTTTCCCACAGGTAATGGTTTCATCTAATTCTAAGAGTAATAGTAAGACTGTTCAGCTCATACAGGGAGCAATATCGTCATCAAAATGTTCAAGAAACGAATAAATTACCTGGTTAAGGCGAACTTCTCTTCTTCGGAAACAGCTGATTAGTTGCCGAAAGGTCAAACCGCACAGCATTATGGGCAACATTCGTTTGTTTTGATCACACAGATTTTAAGAAAATAAAAAATAAAAGAAAAAATATGTACAGGCAGCAGATCGACCCCATACTTACGAAAAGTTCTAATTAAGTGTCAGAGAGTATGTTTCAATGGTTTTTATGCAGATTCACGATGTTTTTAAAACGTCTACAAACGGATCATATGACTTTAACAAAGTTCCAGTGTTGTACTGGTCCCATGACTCCTAAGACCTTGTTCTTTCACTGCAGTTCAGTATAAGTGGTACGATAAGGATTAAAGAATTGTCGACGTGTGGATGGATTTTTTGTGCTAAAGACTGTTGAAAAACTCTGATAACATAATGCTGATTGTAGTTCTGTTCGTTGCTCGTAACAAGCTATTCACGGTACTTCAAAATATGCTATGGATGGTCAACAAAATACGTGCTAAGATTGGAAAACTTATGGCCGATAATTGTGAAAGGTGTGCCCAAAATTCGTGGAGTCATTGGGCGCAAGATGACGTTTCCTTCGTATGTCCAAGACGTCAACGTTTCCATGACTACTGTTCATTTGCCAGTCTAGTCTACGTCCTTAAATAGGACATGGCCGTCTATAACGTCACTAGCGACGAATCTGTATTCAAGAAGTGTCCATCAAACACGGACCTATATAGATCTGAGGTAAATGCACTTATGTACAACGCCCATTTCCAGCACGCAACGCACATCATTGGCATACCAGACAAACAGTTCTACGCTTACGAAGTAGAAGAACAAAAAAACGCCTCTGATATTTCTACCCAACACAGGCCGATGTGGCTCCACGATTTTGACACAGTTGTTCGAGTCTATTATCGATTTATTGGCAATGTCCGAGCCCACGTGGACTCTGGGACTGAACTAATGAAACACAGGGGTAAGTCATTGGGCGTCTAACAAAAGCTTGTAATTGCATGCCACTCGGAGAAACCTCGGGCGTTTCACTGCGTGAAACTCGAACGCGTTAGCACCGATTTGATTGGAGAAGTTAAAACATCCCGTGAGTAAAAACAGTATTTATGTACCTGAAATTTCCAATGAAAACAATCGATTCTTTTGTAAATATGTTTAGAATTTTTTCAAGTAATACGGTTCTGGACTAGTTGCCCGGAGTAAGTCAGAAAATTGCCTTACATACGTGTATATTTCGAAGAAAATTTTTGTTCTTAGAATACAACAAAACCCTGTTTGGAAGAGAGCGGTTTTCCTTGAAAGAACTTATCTTGGTTCACTTTTGCTGGGTCAAAAACATGTTTTGCTCCTATGTAAAGAAGCACAACGCTCTAGGGTTGTGCTTCGAAGATCTAATGGACAATCCACTTGCTTACGTAACTTCCGGCAGTATGCCGATACTGTGGCTTATCGAGCGAAAATTTGGAAAAGCAAACACAAGAAAAATTGGCGAAGGATTCCAGAAAGGCTCAGTTCTTGATTTCAAGAAAAGTGGTGTAGTGAAATATTCATCTTTAACCGACCGAGGTGTGGTATCTACAGTTGTACGCTTCACAAACTTAAGACAAGGTTTGAGACGCTTGGTCCTGATATACCCCGTGACGGGGTGGAAGAATTAAATGTGCCTTTCGCTTTAAAATTTGAATCTGACTAGTTAATTGTTCAGTCGCCAATAGAAATATTTTAACAGCATCATGTTTACGTCCCCACTTAGCCAAATATTCCCTGTTAGTTCAAACATAATGGTATTGATGAATTACATTCCATGAAATGTGTAAAAAGTGCCACAGGTCGTAGGTCAAGGGGGTCGAAAGGTGTGGGGGTCGAGAATGCAGGATCCAGGAACAAGAAATTAACGAGACAGATTTCGTGACAAAGTTGGTGAACGGTAACAGCTATTAAGGTATTACAACTGCCAGCAATATTGCCATATTCTTTGTTATCATCAAACCTATATTAATCTATTGGAAGAGGACCTTCAGTATTTCATTGAGCACACTTTATGTAAATCAACGGTTCTTTTACGACCATTTTACACTATCCCTAAGGCTCACGCGCCGTACAATCAGCCAACGGCCCTTTTATTTGCTAATGCATTGCGGGAACTAAACAATACTAGTTTTAACATAATCTAATACCCCCGTCATGCCAGATGCGCTGTGCCACAACGGGTTTTGGTCAAAACTGTCATCACCGTAGTGAAACCGCCAGCACTGTTTCATAGTTTTCCCCTACCCGTCACTCACGTGTTTTTCTTCGCGCCACTGGATCGCCGTAGGGTAGCCAGTCCACGTTTTCGCCGATTGCACGGCGGATGTCACTGCGGAAGCGCGGCGGTGATAGAGGTGCTACTGCGGTCCTTGTACGGTGCCAAGGGGGTCATGAAGGTGTCGCGGCGATCCCACTGCGGTTTGGCTCAACCCGCGGTGGCTCTGCGGAAGTTTTGAACAAGCCACCGCAAAGGTCCGCGGTTTTGACAGTTTACCGCGGTGCTTCGACGATCAATGGCGGAACCACTGCAGAACCACGGCGATCATGGCGGTGCCACTGTGGTCTATGTCGTACGAGCACCACAGTGACACCGTACCTCCGGTGTGACGGTGGTATTAGCTAAGAAAAGTGCAATTCTATTCACTGACAACGTGTAAGTGTGGATGAAGAAACACCCAGAGCGGTACAATAAGCGAGGTAAGTTAGAATTTCTGTGGTGTCCACAGAGTTTTTCCTTCGCATTTTTTTCAAAAAGTCGTGGATTGTCTGATTGTTTCTGGAAATGTCCTCACAGGAAAAGTGAGTAACGCTATAGAAGACGTTGAGGGACTTTGCTTTAGTCAGGCATTAAAAAGGTATTTGGGACGAGTTTTCGCGATCTATGCCTCTTTAAACGCAGTAAATTTCGAAAATATTTAGAGACTAGTTGAATGATTTGTATTTCGACTGACCAAACTTTAGTTAAAATCTGTTTTATTGAGTGTTAAACTG
Source organism: Phoronis australis (assembly GCA_002633005.1). Taxonomy (NCBI): domain Eukaryota; kingdom Metazoa; phylum Phoronida; family Phoronidae; genus Phoronis; species Phoronis australis. The sequence continues at coordinate 874,809 of NMRA01000139.1, read as the reverse complement.
AAATGAAACGTAAAAAGTATCTTTAAATGCGGCAATCCGTTCGACAGACATGGGATTGAAACCACCATTTTGGCGCGTTTAGGGAACACCGGCGCTAACTTTGAGGCCAAACGGGAGGAGAATTTGAGTGCCATTAGAATGCTGTGCTTGCATTTCACAGTACGGCAGAGGCCTCGTTCCAGCCTCTACCGCGCAGTTGGTTTCATGCAAGCCGAAAATACAGCCAAGCTCCCGACTGAATGACTTTCCTCTTTAGAGTCACGGAAATTGACTAGACTGATACGTGTCCAATAAGGGCTGAGCATATATTTCGAACCAATACCAGCGCATTGTACGCAGGCAGTGGGATTGTAAATGCGTTGACAACATCCAAAAACATGAACTTGTTACTAAAAAGACAGGCATTGTCACTAAGGGAGCTACATGTATCTGTGCCCTTGTTGCAAGGGTCTGTCTTCATTACTGCTGAGTTTTTCGACGTCATTGCTATGGGCAATGATGAATCACAATGGATCGAACTTGTCTAGGCCAATATTCTAGCAAGGCAGTCACACGTTCAATTTGCCCATGTCCTTTATGTTGAAAATCTAAACCACATGAAGTATTATAGCCCGCTACAAGTAATGTGTTCATAGAAAAATGCCAGCGTGGACCACCCCCACTAAAATGTTTGATTCCTCTTACTCAATTTTGATTGACTGCCCTACAGTGCTTTTAATAGTATCATTTTTTTAATGTTGAGCCCCATGTGACACATTTTGCGGTCTAGTGTCAAATCATGCTAATGAAAGCCATTACCTTATCATCCCAAAAATTAAAAACCAAGAGCACAATGGTATCTCCTTCCGGACTTAGCTGAACACTACATGTATGAAAAGCGGCGCTCAGCTCTCATCATCAATCCTGATGAGAAGCATGGAAATAGCATTGTTCAGCAACTCGACGTTTGCCCAGTGTTTGAATTTATGTTAATGAGAGGATCCAAACATTTCTTTATTATAGACAAGAGAAAAGAACTTTGGACCACAGCTCTTTATTACATTTAAGAAAACGTTTGTAAAGCAGGCGTAAAACATTTGGTCTCTTGCAGAACGCCAGCATTGGAATTCCGAGATTTCTGACGGAGAAAATGACAAACTGAACACAAGTAAAAAGGGAAATTGGTGCATCTTCTACTATAGACCTATGACTTGCTTGTGGTGATCCAGACTTCTATTCGCAGAGGCCAGATGCACCGCAGCGCCGTCCTTCAGGACACGTTTTGACGGGAGGTCCCCCGATCATCATTATTGTGAAATCGTCACATCTCTCGTTTGCACCAACTGTAAAGAGATTGCGCGAGGATGAGAGATCGCAGTAATGTAATTCGTCATGAAAGGGTATTCATAGTAAGTTATACACATGTTCGATTCAGAAAGTATTCATGGTACAATCGACAAAACGTACAAAGAGTGGCGTAGATGAAGTAATATCCTACTCGACATTATTCCGCGTATCAACCTCGACCTTCAGTCTCGGTCGATATTCAGAATAATGTCTCAAAAATATTACGTCATCTACATGTACACAAATCGAGGCACGTTTTGTATTTATTGCATACGCCTCGAGTTCCTAAGTTTCTTTCAGTTTATCGACAGATTTTTTAAACACTTCACCTAGACTGTTCACGTCTCGGATCACATCCTATATGTAATCTATGTACTTGCGCGTTAGGTTGCAAGTTTTCTCTAGTGAAAGAAACAGTTTTAAATGCAACGATTTTTTACTTGAAAAAAAATAAGTTGAAAACAACGGTTACTGTGCACCGAACTTGTAACATCTCCTGAGAATAGTTAAATAACAGCAGTATTTAATATTGTAGTTACCGAGATATCGGCGCCGAGTTGCAGACGATACAATGTTTAGCAATTGAAAACTAAAGACAGGACTGTCATAAAATTAACAGTCCTGTTCCAGATATTACGGTTGGGACCTGATTGCATGTTGAGTGTTATAAACACTGCTGCAATTGTATTACTTTAAACTATTTTGGGAAAGTTTGATGATCGAACCCGCTAAGGAGGTCGATTCAACATTGACCTAACTTTTGAACTTTCCATGTCAGAGGTCACTGTTGAAGTAGTGCGGGAGGTGAATACGGAAAACGTTATTACATGGCCGTATTGCACTCGACTGGTTCAGTGCGTATAAGATAAAATACGAACTATGTATTGTATGCGGACAGTGAGGGTTTCCGTTACTCAGAGGACACCGACGTAGAAATAAAAGTAAAAACGACAGTGTTGACTAATTTGTGCCCTTGTTGATGGAGCAGGCATCGTGACTATAGCGCACATCTGGAATTTTTGTTCGGCCCTGTCGGAAATCGGTCGATGACCGGTCAACGACCGGTCGTCTAGGCGACCAGCAGCACGTCACCAATAGCCTGCTAAAGCTGTCGGCCGAGACTCCTCTGTGGTCGCACTCGAGTCTAAAAACTGGAGGCAATATTAGACGACAGATTCGGATTATGCGTAATCTCAGTCGGCAATTACAATTTTATGACTTAGCGGATGAACTTTGTCCAAACAATCATCTAATTGTTTGTTGTTCGTTCTCACCGATAGTAGTGAGTGGCCTTTCTCCAAAGTTGCCTTGCGATTCCCTAAAGCGTAGGTCACGCTTGCCCGTTTTGCAAACTTTTAAATGAGTTCTCACCCCTCCACATTTTTATGGTTGTCCAGCATTACTTTGTTTCAGGGAATTTGATGTGTAATTTGTAAATTCTACAAAACCGGTTTTGGTATCCTTTTTAGTATTGATCCCGGTGTTTCCATCTTTTGCTTGGCTATTAAAACACGGTAAAACTGAAGTTACGAAATTGTGAATGTTAATGCAGATTTGATCTAGTTTCTACTGGTGCCTTAAATTCACGGACAACGCTGAAGGAAACCAACGATATCGCATGTTACAGAAGGCTTTTTTCCTTTTACCAAGATATAGCTTCATTGATAGACTAATTGGAGGTTCCATGAATTGATGAAGAGACTAACATAGTGTCTGTTAATAAAATGTGCACGTACATGTCGGAACGCATCTCGGACAGCAAAGGCACATGCCAGCGCCTCTCTCCACGAATTTCTCTCCCGATCCACAGTCCGCTTTAGAGATGTTGTCGCAACTCAGATAGCCGGATGATCTCAAATGTGCACATGATCCCAGTGGGCACCATGCACGTGTTGCAGCCAGGAAACCTAAATGAAATAAAACTAGGCGTCTTTGAATTGTCCAAAATGTTTGTGGTTCTATGTTGTTCATACGGCGTAAATACCTGCTAAGTGTAAAATTTAAATTTCACTGTTTCTCTAGAGTTATGTAGGACCTACAAAAATGTCCAGATTTGACAAAATTCGAAACATAGATGACTGATCGGTTTAACTTTATGCTTTTTGCACCTGCGCACTTTGCAAGATATTGTAAGGGATTATTTTTTGAAAATCCAAGAACGGTTATCAAAATAGGACTGTATAGTAACGATTTCTCTGAGAAAAAATGAAAAGTTGCATCAACGAAAACGAAATTGTAATACATAAAACAGTTATAACCCTTTGAGATTACTCCTTGATCATTTATATCAAGAGAAATTTGATCGTGTCACTTTTTCGCATGGATTTGGAGCTTTCGTATTTGCTAAATTGAACTAAAACACAGTCACGTGCCCCAATTAATAGCAAATTAGAATAAAGTCTACAATCAAATTCTGCAAAGGTTTTCCCTTCATAAAATGTACATGTATAATAGCACTAAGATAAAAAAATATAATTTTGCTGATATTCGGTTGTATGCACAGAGCTTACATGCACGTCTTGCAACGAAATACTCAGGAGCGCACCATTTGGCAACGTGACGATACGACACTCATCACGCCGTCGTATGTCTCGTTGGCATTGATGAACAATGCAGTTGTTCCAATAGATAAAATCCAAATTGTTTTACGAATATGACAATAAGTTTTCTGCGTTGTTTTATTACCATCAGTATAAAACATCTAACGTTCGTTTACGTCATGTCACAAAGTGTGACGGGCTCAGTTTCACTCGACTCAGTTACAGTATAACAAAGTTGGTCAAAGAATAATCGGTAAATCATTTAAACCCTTGTTGCAAATTTCCCCTTGATGCGTTCGTATAGGAAAGCCTAGTAGTCATTCATAAAAACTACTACATGTATACTCAAAACTTACTCAGAACCACAAGCAATACTGCAGACTTTCTCATGATGCTCTATTCTAAACCAGGCGAAACAATTGGATTTTGAGAAGTATGGTAAAGTGGGGTGACTCCTTATAAATACATCACAAATTGCATTTGATTACTTAATTGCGATATTACTAGGATTTGTGTTAAATTGTGCATTCATTAACATCAAGTTCAGGGACATTAGTCCAAACTGCGAGTATTGTCTAATGCATTATGTCCGCTGCAGTACATAGACGATTAATTTCCAGAGAATAATAATAATAGATCACAGCTTGATATTAGAATAATTATCAGGAAATTGGTGTGTTAATTTATAAATCAAACAGGATTGTGATGAGCTTTTAAATTATTTGTTTGCTGTGCGGCATTTGAACACCGAATGCCCTTGCTATTTTGGAGTATATGCCATGTACAATGCATATATGTGTACATGAATGTGGAAAGATACCCGTCACTCACGATTAATTATTCTCGTTGGCGGAGGTAGAAAAACGTTGTTTTTTCACGAGAAAATTAAAAAAATATCCTTTAAGGGTCATGTTTGAGATTCACCTTAGCTTTGTGTATGCGATCGTGGTGTGGCTCTGATGCAAAATCACCAATTATGCAATTGTTGACCTCTTAATTTTTACCTATAGGCCTTCAAAGTTCACGAAGAAAATTACACGTTTTTGCATGCTGTAAACAGCAATATTCCAATATAAAACAGGAATATTGGATACAATTAGATAAAAAACATACTGGGATTATGAAGTCGGACATCAGGACCACCAATCAACGTTGATGTTAATAATTTCGCTGCATTCATCAAGTGAAAGGAGAGATAAGTCCGAAGTTTTTGTAGTGTGGAAAGTGGGTGTCACTTAAGTGCTTCTGCAAGCCAATTTGAGAGGCCGTGGACATCACAGGATATAGTTAATGGATAGATCTTGGATGTGTAACCAAATTTAAGAAATTTCTTGAATGGATTTTTTTATTTATTGTTCAAGAAACGACTCAATATGGCGTATTCTACACTTTTAAATGAATGTGTTTATAACTTCCTTACATTTAAAATAGTTTCAAGAACAAATAATTCATGAGAATCAACATTTTAGAGACCATAACGTTGTCTAACTTAACCACGCACTATTTCACCCCTTGAGAGTTCATAACTGACTTAGGGTCAGAGGCTACGCTGGCACAGGTGATGCCATATTTGCCCTGTGCCACAACCCAACACGGTTGACGCCCTTAAAGACAAATTTCACCCTGGCATAAATAATTCATGTGCTTTTCAATAAAATATCCCGAATCCGTTTTTTTTTCAGTTTGAAGACAAACGGCATCACGATGTCTGAATCTTAAAAATGAAAACATTATCACCATCGCATGGTGAGTTCAAAAGTTTTCGCTATAAACGTGTGAAATTTTGACTCTTTTTTGGTCTGGTCGGCTATCTAAACATTATTTTTACAAATATCAATTGAAAACTCCAAAATCTAGTGACCCATATCCTTATATTCCATTTTGGACACGCAGATGTAATTTATTGTGTGATCAAATTGCTGACAATTCACGTTGGACAAAATGGTGGTTTTCGTCGAATTGAAAGGCCTCTTCAACCGTCTACATGTACATTGTCATCAGTGCAGTTTTAACTATAATACATTTATAGACACACTGGTACATGAACAGTTTTGTACCATTTACCCATGTTTGTGCCATAATTATTTTGAATATTCCACTTATTCCAAAGGTCAGTTCCCATTCAGTTGAATTTGCACTCCGCTAGATGTAGTCGAAATTCTTTTGAAATCGTTTTTTGTTCGAATGTCAATTTTTCCTCAAGCTATGATTATGCGTAATAAGGGCACATGTTTTTTCAAAATGTTATGCATAAAGTGTGTTTTTGATTCGTGTTTTATAACTCGTTACTTTCTACTTCAGGATAGTATCAAAGCAACAAAATGTGAAAAATCTTTAACACATGATTAAAGAAATAGGTTACATTTGGATTATGACGTGTGAAGCTTACTTGGAACCTACAGCCTCATAACTTCATAGTTTTATTATCAAGCTTGTAAAATTCTAACTTACGAGGAATACCTTATGCTACTCAGTCGCCATGGTAACAATTACGCATGTCCACTTTCATACTTTTGGTTTAGCCTGTATTGCTGAAATTCTATGTTACTTTATTGCGGCAATAGGTTGTTGGGATCAAATTAATTTGTTCTGAGATCACTTCGGTGGGAGTAAGCCTCAGCTACAGTGACAGTTTGAAACTTGTGCAATGTTTTTAAGCGATGGCCTTTTTGTATGTTATGGGAGCGTGACAAAGTGACATAATCAGTATTGGGTGGAATCTATTAAACAATTAGCATCACGTACATGTAAAACCATGGTCGTGAACTGGACTGGGTTTTACCTGTTTTTCGCAATTAAGAAAGTCGATTCGGAAAGATTGAAAGCCCTCAAAAACGAAGAAAAAAAACAATGCGATCAAATCATATCGATGACCTACTAACGTTTTAAATGTCGTTCCGTGTGCTCATCAGCGTTACGTGAGGTAGATCCAAGCTTTTGGGAGAAGGCGAAGAATCGACGAATATTTAATTTCTTCAGTAAATACATCTTGAAAAGCTGTTAACTAAAAAGTATCTCATCGTTACCTGGAGTATAATGTAAACGAGTACACAACAGAAAGCAAATATTAAGTAAAATGTGAAATTGTGGCTGTCCATTCACGTTAACGTACTCTCTTCCTAATTTTAGTAGAACAGGGCGATTGTTAGCCGCGCGTGGAAGGCTCACAGTTCACTATTTCATATCATGTTCATACGCAACTTTACGTTTTAACTACCAAAGTTGAGCCAGAGCAGATTTGCGTGTACTTGTAGTTAAGAATTATGGGAAAGTCACTCACTAACGTAATGTGATTATGGAATATATAAAAAATAGCAGACACATCTGTTGACGCAGGTAGTGGGTCTCGGCGGTTGTGGGTCGTTTGGGATTGTGGGTTGAAGGGGTCGTTGGGTGTGGGTTAGAGAGGTCGAGAGGGTTTTAGAACAATCCGTTGACGGGGTTGGAAATAATAACGGTTTCTAAAATGATTAAACCTGTCACTGGTGGGGCAGCACAGGTTAGAATCATTCGAAACATGAATGTAAATAACATTAGTTTTGGCCAAATTTGAAGCAAGAAGTGGAAAACAAACATGACGCTAGAGTGCAGCATGTAAGCGGCGTTTCGATATTAATCGAAGTCATCGTCAAGTAGAATAGTAGACAGAAAACATTATATCGTAAGGAATGTTTGATTGATGTCGCAACGTCGTTTCAAACATGCATGTGCCATCGTTTCTACGACGGACCGGTTTGGCGAAATTCCTTGCAATTTCACCAAAGGAATCTAGTTATAGAAACTGCCACCAGGAGGCTACCAGTAGCAAGAACTATCTAAAAATTGAAGTCCACTGATCATAGAATCATATTTGCAAAAATTAATGAAGCCCTTTTATGAGGTTTACGCGATACAACTACGTACTTCCGTAGTCAGGTACTGTAAAATGCTTTATGGTATGTCCGTTCTATCTCGTGTTGCTTGAAAACAAACAAAATCCACTTTTATTTTCTTGTTCAAACACCAAACTGATGGCAAATATTATTGAAAATCACCAGCACCACGCAAACTGGTCCCAAAAGCACCTCAAAAATGGCTAATAATCAAATACACACAATTAGGCAAAAATTTCCGAATTATGTCTCTCCAGTAAAGGGTAAAAGATACTCCTCAAAGCGAAGATTGTCTTCTGGTAGAGAGGTTCAATGTCTACATCAACATTATAACGTTTTATTTTTGCCGTTCTCGTCAGTCGTTTTAAAACAATTTCACTAACTGAACCATTTTGAAACGAAATTGGCTATTTTGGGCCAAAATATTCATGACTCTCTGACTTAAAATACAATGGCCCAAAATCAAATGAAGTTTTTGGACATATCTCAGCAGGATGTGTTCATACAGCCTGGTGAGATATGTTCAAAAACTTTAATTGCAATTTTTTCAAGATCTGAAACAGTGACCCTAGAGTCGACCTTTTGGTGCTCTCGTGACAATTAGAGCCACAGACACGCCGGGTGGTCGAATAGCTTTCTGAAGCATCATGCAGCAATATTTCATTGTTCTGCATACATCGCTAATGTGATAATAGATCTGTACCTCACGATGTGAGCTTAAATCAACTTTGGGCTATAAAAGGAGAACGGTGACACCGATTGATGTAAAGAAGCATTGTCTAACTACATGTACAGCGACCACTGGTTTCCTAACGCATTTTTCACGAAGTGCTCTCTGGAAGCTGGAACGTCAAATTTGGGAAATGAAAAAAATGGGCAACTGAACGGGACATTCCGATAAAAAGGGGGCATCTGGGTGTCAAATGGGCAAGGTGAGTTCCTCAAAAATTCATGAAACGGCCCGTTTTTTTTCTTTTTAGTCGAAGGGGAGAAAAGTGCTATGTCACTTGGGAAATTATGGTAATATGTCAGTGTCGCCCTGTGTCAAAAAGCTGTACATTTTAACAGTGTAGTGGGCTGGCGCGAAAACATTCAAAAAGAGGGAAAGGCTGCCAAGGGTGGGAAAATTGGCATGTACAATGCAAAAAGTGTTGGATTATACTTTTTACAAGGTAAGCTTTTAAATTTTTAAACTGTTATTTCACGGTTATATCGGTAACTACTACTGATGAGATTAATTGTTCAAATCAAATTAAGAAAAAAGGTATCTGAGCAACAAGTAAACATTGCATAAAGAAAGAACAAGGATCACCTTCTCATTTGGAATGAGCCTTTCTCAGATAAACGAACTTGGAAAGAAGACTAAATTAATGTGGTATTGCGCTGACAATTTATTTTTCCCAAGCTCATTTATTTGAGAAAGGCTCAGTTCAAATGAGAAGCTTTTAAGTGAAAAAATAAAAAATATCTATATATGTAAAATGAATGACAATGAAGTCAAACCTATTGTCATCATTTCCGATTTTGCTTTTGCCGATAATTGGCGTGAAGTGAGTGTGCACATTAACAAAAAGAAAACGACTCAAAACCCATGGTTAAACTAGATACTTTGTCATTTCTAATAAAATAACCTTTTGAAAATTTTCTAAATTACGCATTGTTTTAAAGCAGTAACTGTTTACGGGTTCGACATATTTTTGCACTAGGCCTGAAAATACTTGTTTTACGACACGGTTTAATTCTTAAACAATTTGATTTTTTAGTAAACAGGTTACATGTGCACAGTCTGAAAAAACAATGCAGCATTGAATACTATCACACGACATCAATGAATGACCATGGCATGGCGATATCACAAGTCAAGTCTTCTTTGTGTCCTACTTTGTGGTAGAACGGCCAATTCGAATTCATTGAATGAAGGACTTCTCGGTTTACTTAATTCAAGTCAACAAAATTGATTTCAAAGTCCTACCAAATATCTCAGACTTAGTTATATATCATGCAAAATTTGGTCATGTTATTAAAACCGGATTTCTGCCATGGATGTGCCTTCTTTTAGGCTAACTTTTCACAAACACCAGACCACGTGATCGCATTAGTGACATCTTGGTATGAGCTCCAAATCAAATTCTACGGAATTTAATTTCTAATTGCGGAAAACATATTAAACTTTTGCTAAGTGAACTCCCATAGTTTTTATTAAATGTACAGACTGATCGATAAGATACGACTACATAACTTTAAAAGACAATTTTAAATGTTACAATAATTTTATTTTAAACTGGCGATTTTCAAAACCACTCCTTATTTCACATTCCATTTGTTCTCCTTATAAACAGGCGGTCTAGACTGTGTTATAAATCCTCAGTTGGTTATTGATGAAGAGATGCTGTGGGTGTCATCATTCGAGTGTTTTTGCTTAAAAATATATTTGTGATAAAATGTAAACACATCCAAGGCTGAATCATACTGGATGAGATAGTTGGGCTTACAAACCCTTTCCCGGCCCTCTCCTCTGACGCAGCCTTGTGACAGAGGGCATGGTTTTTGTTTTACCTGGTTTGGTCTCTCGCGACAATGACTGCACCCTCTAACGACAAATATGGTTTGGGGGGGGGGCACATTTTACGGGCACACGGGAACACAAAAATAGGCCATATTGCTGGCAAAACTAGGCCCGCGCTAGACTTCTCAAGGTATTGGCCAAAATGGCTAAAGCATTTGAAAATTTTTAGCCATTTTCAAAAATTATTAGCCAAACAGTTTCTCCGGGTGTACGATTAGGACCAAAACAGTGGGTAGAGGCTCCCTCCTAGTCCCCGGGTTACGGCGGGGGTACACCGGCGCGACTTGATTCCAGCTGACTGTGAGACGACACAGTAGTAGGTTTCCTGAAATTATTTTTTATTGTCAAGCTGCAAAAGTATTCGCGAAGTTGGCGAATGGACTTTGCTCTGCCATCGCCAGTGCCGCTAAGAATTCGCCAATGGCGAGCTGACCAGCGGTTAAGGCGAGCCAAGCACGTTTAATAATTGCCGGTGAATGTCACTTGAGCACACTCGCAACGCTGGAACGGACTTGTATAAGGAATATGTGCAGTGATAACAGGCATACCATTCAACTAATGGCTCGCTTCAGTGTATCGGCCAGTCCGGGTCACTGACCTACTCTGCTTATTCAGCACTTGAAAAAGAATTTTTCAACAATTTACTGGCCGCTACAATTGAATGACGTCAGTGGTCCAACGAGTGTATCGAGAGCCTTTAAAAATCGACACCATTTTCATTACTGTTAGTAAAATTTACGGGTATTGTAAAATTTATACCGACGCCTTGCCAGAATAACAAGTGTTTATAACATTAATCTGTCTAATCTTTAATACGACGTAACAGGTGTTTTCCTCAGGTGACCTGGTGAGAAACGAGGGTCACCCGTCAGTGAATCACTGAACCTTACCGGTGTATATTGATTGTTCTTTCTGTGATCTGTCACGTGTGTCAACGAGTTATTTACTACGACATAGTAGGTACATTTAACGACATCCTTGTAGGTGTCAATTGAAAACTGGATTTCTGCTACCCAGCAAGCATACGAGACAGTGTAAGTTTTATAAGACGACCATAAGTATTGGTTATCAAGCAAACTGACGGCATGACGCCAAGACAGCGTCTTACTGCCCTTGTGTTATTAGCAGTGCTGTCGAGGACACCGTTTCTCGACTGTACCATCACGTACCCTGTAGTCACCATATCATCTGGTCAACTCAAAGGCATTACAGATGACGCTGTGGTAACCGATGGGTCGTCGAAAAGTAGCACGGTGACGAAATTTCTCGGGGTGCCTTTTGCTGCGCCTCCAGTTGGACCTTTGCGATTTAAAGCTCCACAGCCAATGACTTCATGGCAAGGAGTCCGAGACGCGACAAGCTATGGTGATATGTGCGTGCAGTCGCTCGAAGCCGTGGCTTTTACCAAGGAATACATGGATGTGTATTACCACCACAATCGCACGAGTGAAGATTGTTTAACATTAAATATATTCTCCCCAGGGAAATCTGGCGCCTCTGGGACTTTACCTGTGATGGTTTGGATTCACGGTGGGGCTTTCAAATGGGGTACAGGCATGATCTCAGACGGCACACAGCTCGCCGTGCACGGTAATGTCGTCGTGGTCACGTTCAACTACCGCGTCAATATCTTCGGCTTTATTAGTGTAAACACGTCTGGTGCTTCGACAAATATTGGCCTTCGAGATCAGATAGAAGCGTTAAATTGGGTAAAGTTAAACATTGGCTTATTCGGAGGAGATCCCGATCGAGTCACCGTATTCGGGAACAGCGCAGGAAGCATAAGTACAGCGCTACTGACGGTTAGTCCTCCGGCTCGCAATTTATTTAAGAGAGCGATATTTCAAAGCGGCACCGCCTACTACAAACACCTCCTGACCGTTGGTGAAGGGTACAAGGCGTCAGAAATAATTGCAAAGCAGGCTGGGTGCGACAATGCAACGGCGACGGAGACTTTAGCCTGTCTTCGGGAATTGCCGTCAAGTACCCTATTTCAGGCTTGGGCCGTTGCCAAACTGGCAAAGAACCCTATCGTTCCTTATTATGGTGACGATATCCTACCAATCGAGCCCGGTCTCTTGTTCAAAACTGGACAGATAGGAGACGTAGATGTTTTACTCGGGGGCAACAGACACGACGGTGTAGGCTTCGTTCCTGGACCTGTCCTGAAAGGCCAAGTAACTATGACCAAATCAATGTTTGAAAGCGAGCTCAGGAAAACAATAAAGTTGTTCTATCCTTTGAACCCTGATAAAGTACTCGCCACCGTGGTGTACACTTATACGCGAGACATCACCTCTAACGTCTATCAAGTGAGCTATCTGGAAGCTCAAACAGATCGCATGGTTTTTGATATTGAGCAAACTGCAGACTGGCTTGTAGACGCGAAGAAATCGGTGTATTTTTATGTCTTCACCCACACTCCAGCTGTGAGGATACTCCCTTGGCCTACTTGGGTTTTCGGTGGACATGGGGACGAGATTCAGTACGTCTTTGGAGACCTCGTCAACGCTGGAGGCAATGCTGGTGCAACAGACGAAGAAAAGGTCCTAAGCAGGCAAATGATGAAAGCTTGGGGAAATTTCGCGGCTACAGGGTAAGTAAGCGGAAACAAAATGAACTTTCCAGCAATTACGCACGACTACACGAAACAGGATGAAGGAAATTAGCATTTTATTTTAATATCATGTTACACGTGTAGTAAACGTAAACAAGACAAATTATAGTCAATTGTGTTAGATGATCTCCTGCAAAGCTAGCAAAACTAGTTATACCATGGTAAGAATATGTATGATTCGCAGTACACTTTGCGACTTAAGTTTTGTCTTAGTTTTGACTAACTTACTAGATGTGGAAACTTGAAAGTTAAGACAAGTTTTAAACTTAAATCAAAGATGAGATTAAGTCATTTATTTGTAGCAGGCCCCTGATTTCGAGAACCGAAATGAAAAACACCATCATAATGACATTAAATGAGAATGCCACCCAAAAAACAACCTATTTTGTATCAATTTAAATCGAGCAGTTCTCCTCTGTAACGGCACGTTCGGTTGCGTTACCTGACACCTGACGGCAGATGGAGGTGTTGAACTTATCCAATGACGAAATTGGTTTCACACGCAGTCTGGTCAGCAGTTCACAACACGGGTTACTGGTGTCAGGTTATCGCTTGAATTCACCAAATAACACCTATAAATAATCAAACTTTGATGGAAAACCCTTAAAAACACACCAAGTTCTTATAAAAACATGTTGTTTTATTTCGCTGTTACGGATTTATTGGTATTTGGACACACCGTAGCCTACAAAGTTCGGCAGGCCAATTTACCAAGGTCCATAGCAGAAGATCGGGGTCTGTTCGGAGACAAGTTCGAAGTATTCTTCCGTGAAATACAGACAGGAGAATCTAGAATTGTGTTGTTTAGACTTGTGGTTTTTTGAGTACTTAACACACAAAATGCTTGTTATCTCGACCAGTGGCTCGGAACCCGATGAGGCCCGTTGCGGCCGGATTGAATCAATTGTTATCCCGGCCAGTGGCTCGGAACCCGATCAGGCCCGTCGCGGCCGGACTGAATCAATTGTTATCCCGGCCAGTGGCTCGGAACTCGATCAGGCCCGTCACTGCCGCCGGGACTGGCACGAACATAAACCAGCTTGACTTGGGAACTAAACCTCCAGTCACGAAAAGGCTATAATAGTGAGCCAAAAATAATGTGAATTAGCCACGAAACTGAAAATCAATTTACTTGTCGTGGACCGCGAAGTCTGGTTCCCCTTCCACAAACCGTCTGGGCAAAGGTTGTACAACAACAATGATTTGAACAATGTAATTGTATTTCTAAATCAAGATTCCCTAAATCATGTGACCATAGCACAGAAAATCGGGTAATTGTTTCACAACTGCTTTTTGTCAGCAAACACTGAATTAGCATTCGGTCACATGGCCTCGGTAGCCGGTCAATTACCTTTATTGCCGGCATGAAAAGCCGGTTACGCACAGGTTCCTTCATTGCTGGCTTCTTAACATATGCACTCACGAATACTGCAAAGGCATTAACATTGTATCTAATGAGAAAGACTTTGTTTCAGTTTGATATAAGCATTGGTTAGGTTGAGAGTAATTCTTTTTGAAACAGAACGAAGAATAATAAACGTCTACATGGCAACTGACCCGGCGCCAATCCCGACTTAGTTAGTCAAGAGCTCAATCAGCCGACGAAGACTTCACGGGTCGGATCGTTAGGTTTCACACGCTATCAATTCGAACCGGAATGCACTGATTGAGAAATTCTAGAGAGGCGCCGTGAACATGCACAGGCAACGAAACGCATGGATAGTTCTTCGGTAAGCCGGAATTCGTCAGAGAAATAACTGTCGACGAAATGCCGGCCACAGACACGGAGATGTTTCACGACCTCATACTTGCAATTAACAGCGTACCTTTCTTTCTTCACCACCGCGAGCCACCTCCTAAACATTTCGGGCTCTCGAGAACGTCGAAAAAACGATATACCCGCTTTCTCCGCACCTCCATAATTTGGAGAAGCGGGAACGATGCACCGCAATATAGCGGCATTCACTCTGCAGACGAACCACTTACGTCGCTGCGTCGTTTCTCACTTTCCTCTAAGGTTAACACGACACCTCTCGGCACGGTGAGGTCGACCGTATAAGAGGCGATGTGTATATAGACCGATTAAGACGGTAAAAAGGAATAATTAAATCGGGTGGCATTCTCCTTTAAATTCAAATTGTGCGAGCACGTGTTTTCAACGACGCTTCGCTGGGAGTTCCTTGTGTATAACCCATCAAGCTATGATGAGCATTTTCGTGGTTTTATTTATTCAGTTTCACATCGCTGAAAACCTGTGACGTCATGAAAAATTTGTATACTCTGTGGTATTTTAAAAGCATCATGCTCTTTCAAATTATGAACACATTAAGTTTGAATATTTCCAAAGTGTTCACTAAGAGCTACACTCACAGGATTGTTGCTCTTGACTTGCCGAGGATTCTCGAAAAACAACACGATTTAATATAACCCGTAAAAGACCATGCTCACGCAGTTCAATGCATGCGCATATACGCACATGTAGCAGGTGGACGCTTTCGATTAAATAATCATAAATTTTAATATTCACCTTGCGTGTTTTCACGAACATTGACAGGTCACTTGCCTTCGCGCTAGAGCAGAACATGCGCAACCCACGCCTTCGAGGCTCCGCCCCCCATTGTCCTATCTAGCGATATATTTGCCAACCGAAGTTTAGCACTAAACCAGTCAAATGTCAACTAAATATATGACCGAACTTGATTGAAATTTTCACAATACGCCATTTGCTACCAAAACTGCCTTTCCATTTATAATTGTTTTCAAATCGTTCATCAGTTATCAAAGATGGAGTCAAATACATGTATTCATCACGGTAAGTTGGCTTTGAAAAAAAACGTCGATTTCTGACTGACTACCATCCACGACAGCACGTGATCGTGCTCCTCTTGATAAAAATGAAGTCAGTTCTGATATTCGATGAAGAGAGACTTTATATTATGAGTCATGTACAAATGCAGTTGTTATGGGCGTGGCAATCACCACACTAATCGGCTTGCAGCTGAGATCTCCGGTGTAAATTGACCTTACTGTTGTACATGTATGCAAATCACTCGCGCGTCTAGACAAAATGGCACATACATGTATTTCAAGAAGATAATATATAAAGCGGGTGAACAGCAGCGTACGTGCCGATGGTTGGCAGAATGTGCTTCGAGCACGCATAACAATATCATAATTTGCTAATAGGACAATGAACGCTTTGGATAATTGGCTTAAACGTACATGTACATGTATACTCATTTTCATAATCGCGCTTAACCCTGTTTAATATGACGCGTTCGGTGCCCTTCGTTCCTTGGTACTGTACGTATTCTTGTGTTGACGCGATAAAGAGGGGCGCGAAAAGGCAACACCATTTATCATTTTACGAGCCTTCATGCACGTTTAAGTCAATTTCTATGGCATTTTCTTGTGCTACTTTTGCGCTGGGCGTCCAATTCATACCGCAATACAGCTCAAGTACATGTACAGATCTTAAGGCGTGGCCGAACATATTGTTTTGCGTTGATACTGGCACGACAGAAATCACAACAATTGGAGGTGCATGTCGTGATTACACAGTTGCCCTTAAACGTCTTGGTTTGGCCGACAACATGGTGCCACAGGAAGCAATTTTCTCACCTCATTTTTGCACGATTAGAATTTCTAATGATACATGTATTTGTGTTGCCTTGCATTTTAAAATTTTGCGACTGCACGGTGTATTCAACCATCTAATACCACTGAAAATTTACTCCGGACTGCAACTCCGACGAAAGGAAGTTGGATAGACTTCAGAAATACACCCATGAATTTGATATTTTCCGCAACGAGTACTAGAATCAGCTGGACGTTTTTTTAAACGACGCGAACTCAACATCGCGTTTCCCTACCTGCAGGACACAAGAGATTGGTGTCATGGGCCGTTCTTTAGCACTTGTTTGAGTACGCCCTGAACTAGCCTCCTGTCTCAACGTAATGAAATAGATCCCAAGTTACTCCTTAGTCAAAACAAATGTGATTTGTGACATTAAAAAACAGGCTTAATAAGTTGACTTGTCATGGCGTGTCATTTTGTTCGCCGAGCATAATCGTGAACAGTCACGGATTGTCACTGTAATTTACATCATCAAACTCATTCGATACTCATCTAAGGAAAGTAAAAAGTTGAGTGCGAGTTAATAGTGTTAAGTATGTTCAGTATTGTAAAGTAGAGTTAGTTTTTGAAACTCAGAACGGGGGTGTTTGTCCGATTTAAGATAAAAAGTACGAAAACAAGCTTAAAACAGCAGTAAACTCGCGTTAAATTGAGGACAAGATTTTTAGATTTAGACAAGTCGTCCCTGTGAAATTAGTCTCAACTCGTTCCACACTAAGTTGACAAGAGCGTAAATTTTCCGCCTTTCAAACAACTGACCATGCTTGGCGTATACAATGACACCCCGTGATAAGTCACGCGTAGGTCTTCGGGTCTGTTTCTTTAAAGGTGGCTAACCACAGGCAATTGGACTTCACAGTTGTAGGATAAAGGTTTAATTAAGCATTTATGAGCGCATCACAGTCTCAAATAATTCATATGAAATCTCATCCTTTAACTGTCAGTTACGTGGATCCACTGCATAACACAATCCGTGAATCGTGCGCACATGCACATGTACAGGTAACAACACAACATCAAAATGGTGTTACTAACAATAAGGTCTGCAACAAATTGCCAACAGTAGCGATTGTGACTCTTACAGAGCTATGTGAACCAGGCTCGTGACAAGTCCATTGAGTGAGGTCATTTTAATGTCTGGATTCGTAAGTGCCGTAATTAGCACTTTTGATCCATAATTCCATAATAAAAATAAAACATTTCTTGGAAGTGTCCGTGAGTGCAAGGTAAAATTATATTTATGCAAATAAAACTATAAAATCCCAGAATGGAAAAGGCAACTTTATTATTAGGAGGTGAAGCGCAATTTTACCACATCCATTGTTAGAAGAAAAGGAAACCACTCTTTAGTACCATTCCAGCACCAACTACTGACGTGAAGTGTCGCACAAATGTCTTCAGCACGACTATTTGCAAACTAAGTGAGTCAGCGCTTATGAGCAAACTTAAAGGAGCCAGTTGTCAAACGATGTATACACTAGTTTCCCAAAATAAATTTGACAACGACGAAATTCGACAAAGTTTTGACAGACTTTACCATTCATTTCCTTAAGACGAAACTCCGTTTCTGTTCTAACCTAATCTAGTCATCCCCAAAAGTGATGCTCCACGCATTTTGTCCAAACTCCTAATATACATAATTGGGACAGCTTGGCTTAACTGGCAAATACTTACGGAAAAAACTTAGTTTTACATTGGCAGAATCAGGAAGTGTTCTCTCGAAGTCGTTGTAATTTATTTTGATAACCACCCGTATTTTGTTTGACGCCGAAACAGATAGTTGTTCTCTTCGCCCTTGCAGAAACCCTAACTTAATTGACCCGTCGATCACGCCGGCACTAACCTGGATGAAGTACACGAAAGAAAGTAGACACTATCTTGAATTCAACGTAAACATGGGTGCCAACAGATCTCTTCAACATTATCGGTCAAAGCAGATGGCGTTTTGGCGGGAAGTAGTTCCGGAAGTAGCATCAGCGGACAAATGTGTCGAGTCTACACCACACATGAGCGGGGATACAGTGGTACACACTAAAAATGGCGCACTCCTTGGCTCGCAGAAGCACGAAGACGGTTTGTACATTACTTGTATGCAATGTGTGATACTATTTTAACGCTTGTTACCGTTGCACGTATGTACCTAACATGAGTGGCGCACCATAGGGGTGGGGGATATACGGTAGCCCCGACTTTTTTCAATGCTGCGCCACCCATGGTCTGTGGGCGGTTCATTGCAGGGGGGACTGGGGAATATAGCCCCCACTTTTTCAGTGCTGCGCCACCCCTGCCAAACCAATTATTCAACAAAACCACGTTAAAAATTGGGAAATGAAATATAAACAACGTCTCGGAAGAAGCTGTACGGTTTTCTTCGGTTCAGTGACAGTCTCAATCAGGCCAACAAACAGCCATAGCTGGTGTTGTACATTGTGATTTGATAGTATCCAAAATGTTCAGGGTCACTAACAGGTCACAAGCCAGGTCAATTCTTTTACACCTTGTTGCTGATGTTATTTGTGATGCAAGCTGTGTGTTGAGATTACCCGCGTGTTTTGCGATTACACTAATGGAATTCGCACAACTTACATTTCCCTTTTTAGGTCAAAATTGGGAAGAGTACCTCGGAATACCTTATGCAGCGCCACCAGTCCGTTGGAGGGCGCCTGTACCACACCCGAAATGGTCTGGAGTAAGAAACGCCACAGAATATGGTGCACAGTGCTACGAGTTTACAACCAGTCCGTTACCTACTTGGCTTAACCTTCCAAATCCAGAATACAGCGAGGATTGTTTGTTTTTGAACGTCTTTGTCCCAAGCGGTGTGAAATACGTCAGGTAGGCAACATGAATTTACGCTTTGATGATTTTATAACCAAACTAAATAATTTAAGACATTGAAACTCACATATGCAGGTTATGACAAGAGACTAAACGGATTCAGTTCAAAAGTGGGCATAGTGCTACAAGCAAGTATACCGGTCCCACCATGTCTAAAAAGCTCGCCGTTTTTCCACCTTTGGTTTTTGGGCTTGCGTTCCTGTTATACGGGAAATGACTGCAAAAGCCCTATGCGTCACTTTGACACCCAAACGTGTTGCATTTTGGTTTGACCCAAGGACCTTGTAGAGTCAAAGGCCGCGCGCATGGTCGTAACTACGATAGTGTATTCGAAACTCATTTTTTAGGAACGAATATGCCCAGATGGTGGGACCTATAGGATTTTCCTAAAAAACATCTATCCCCGCACCCCACGACCCTCTCCATCCACGACCATATACAATCTCGACTCGATCTGAACTTAGAACAAGCACTGACTTGCAGGAGCAACGAGAAGGGCCGTGAGCTCGGCTGGTTTTTCCCTGTTTTTGCAATTAAGAGAGTTGATACGGCAAGTTTTAATTCAAGCCAAAAACAGAAAAAAACAACGCGACAATCAAATCAAAGACCTACCAATATTACAAAATGACGTTGCCGGCAAACTGTTATCGACTCCTCTGCTCTTCAGTGAATGACAGATTCAAGGTTTTTGGGAAAGTGCAAGGAACCGACGATTATGGAATTTCTTCAGTAAATACTGTTCGAAAAAACAAACTGTTATCTAAAAAGTATCTTAGCATTACATGGAGTATATTGTGAACGAGTATACAACGAAAAGCAAATCATTAAATTGTGAAATTGTGTCCATTGACGTTAACGTACCCTCTCCCTTTAGTTTAGTGGAACAGCGTCATTGATAGCCGCTCGTGGAACTATTTCCGTGGCAACGATAGCATGCTCACAAATTCGCTTTTTCAGATCATGTTCTGACGCCACTTTCTGTTTTTAACCACCAGAGTTAAGCCAGAGTAGATTCGCGCGTAAGTAAATTTTATGGGAAATACGATCACGAAGTTGGTAAAAAGCGCAAAGATACATCTATTGCCACAGGTCATGGGTAGAGGGGTTGTGGGTCGTGGGGTTTGGGGGTCGTGGGTGGTGGGTCCCGGAGGCTGTTGAGTGAGAGTTCGAAGGAGTTTTACAACAATCCGGAACTATGCCATAGGGCCTACTAAATGGTTGTGTTCACGAGCAAATTTCAATAACTGCGTGTCGATAAATATCTAGGAAAGACGATGATTGTAGCGACTGTTGCTCGCACGCCTAATACAACGTGACCGCAGGTATATGTAATTCCTGTTGTTGGGTATTTTAAATCATCTCAAGTGCTCAAATCCATGGACATGGTTTTTGCCATGACACTAATTACGTACAAATTTTCACGGTCACAGCAGGGACAAATTTTGCAACACCCGTCACGAATGAAGGCGGTTTCGAACTCACTTTCCCATGTGCGGCAGCCCGACGCTTTTACGGGGTGCTACGTGTATTAGGCATGACGGCATGTAACCTTGCATTATAAGCGTTTCTATTACTTTTGATGTAAACTGGCAACCGTGTCAGTTAATTCTGCCAAAAAGTTACAAACCAAAGAATGGCGATAAAATCATTCAGCAGTATCGGATTTTAAAGCTCTGGTAAACGCTGACAAACTCAGGACTTCCTTCTCACCCAGCCTAATCCCAAAATAGGATTTCTGTTACCAAAACCATTTTTTGTTTCCCCAGTTTAAGGATGGAATTGTTGGTTGTAGAAATTCGTGTTCGTTGGTATCAATAAATGTCCTTCCGTTACCACGCTAGATAAAAATTCGGCACGTGTTGAAAATTAGTTTATGTACAGTGCTCTAAAGTGGTGTTCTAAAACACCGTTTTATCTGCCGGCACAAGAACATTTTTCACACCACACCAAGTTCATCCTTTGGCCAATTGTTTATTTCACTAATCTCGTAACAGTGTTTGTGGAATCCTGCCAAGATTAATCAATAGTCATCGAATAAACTTTAACGTAAATGAATTCTATAATGGGCGGCGCACCATAGATGGCTGGGGGGGGTTCATAACCCCCCATTTATTTCAATACCTCGCCGCCCAGGACACGGGAGGCGCACCCGATAGGGGCTGAGGGACGATAGCTCGCCACATGTTTCAGTCCTGTGCTGCCCATCAGCTTAGAAAGAGCTGAATGCATTCGAATGAAATATTTATGTACTATTCTCCCTGCAGGTTCTTCGGCAGTATCTTATTCAAAAGAAATTGCATTATGTTCTACGTACCAATTAGAAATGGTTAATTAAAAGTTGAACATTTAAGTATAAAGTCTGATGCAAAAACTTTAATGTACTCGAGCGCAGAATAATAGACACTTATCTTGAGTTTGCATAAAGCAGAGTGGAAAAGTCCAAAGATGCTTTCGTGTTCGACGTCGTGTACAGTACATGTACATTAATTAGACCCCGAGCCCGGACGTTGCAGGAGCTCAACAATCGGCTGTAGCCAACGAATCGTTCCCTTCGATCTCCAAGTATGTTGAAGAATTGGCTACTAGTTTTCCGTGTCATGTCCTCAGTTTCACCAGACCACAATTTTATGTCATATCACGTGACCATTTTCCAAAAATCTTACGACTTTGCGGCTACTGATTCATTACAGTATATACGACAGAAACGTGAATTCTTCTTATGTGAGCCATAATTTTTTATTTAACAATCTGTCATAACTTGTGTTCTTCTCGACTTGGTCATTTGCCAGATAAGGATAGTGGTGGCGCAGTGCCATCAATCCCATTGCAGATGCTGTCTTTCACTGAAACTGATTAACAAAATTAGGGTACAGGCTTGGGAACAAACCATGAAACGGTATCTTGAAAGTACTGTTTTATTTGCAGAAACAAGTAAATGTCTAACTTGTCTGCGATTGCACAAAAACTGTTTTTGGTAACTAAATCTAATGTACGTCTTGTGCGTAGAGCAGTTCCGAGAGCGTGCGTCACCAACTGTTATTGTACGCCATTATTACTTACAAGTAGCTTCGACATTAAAGACAAGTCAAGCATGCAGCTGAAAAAGGACGACCGTCCTTGTGTTGCTGGCACACGACACGTCTCTGAGAAACATCAAAATTACAGGCTGATTTAATCGGTGGTGTAGTATGCACTCCGTGACCGTTCCCGGGGAAAGCAATCGTGAGAAACAATGCGTGAGTTGGACGACAGGCTTACCGTGCACACGTTTCAAGACGACACGTTTAGTTATTTCTTCGCCAATCGTGTGACGTGTCTCATATCTTCTCTTTCATGTCATTTAAGCATCTACAGTTATATTTTGCTGGCTAGTACAATTAGTCTTACTACCTCATCCAGCTACCTACTGATATTTGCTTGTGGCATACACTGGAATTTTGTAAATGATAAAACCGTCATGTTATCTGTCATTTCATGCACACATTGAATTACGTGCATACCACTTTCGTTCATCCAGTCAGCATCCATAAACGCCCATGTACACGCAGCTGACCAAAGAGCAGAATGTACCCAAAAACAACGGCGGTTTTGGAAAGCTGATGCACAAATGCCTACTTCCTGTCATCCGCTCTATTTTAAATATTGCCCCAAATTAGCTAGATGATACCTGGGAAGTCATATCCCGGTATCTGCTTTTTGACTCTTCTAGAATGGTCACGCTGTCTCTTCTCCGTCGTCCATGCACTTACGCCATATCCTGGAAGAGCACTTGTTATTGTTTGCTTTCTGCTCAATGGTGTTTTCGATTTCTTTGCTCGTGACCCGCCTTTTGATTCAGGATTTTTCCTGAGGCGGTTCGTTGATGTGGGCGTTTTATGTTCATTGGTTGTTTTTTGTGGTGACAACTTTAATTTACTTGTTGGGGGATTGCTTTCAGTGACATTGTTATCAAATTCAAATAAGCTGTTTAAACTGGCTCGTCCTCTGCGTGTAACCTGAACTGTTTTAGATACAATCTCATTCTCATTTTTATTTGCAAGTTGGCAGTTCTCAGGCTCACTAGTTGTTCCTAAACCACCGTCTCGTTTGCCAGGATCGGCATGCTTTGAGCCTGCTCTTCCCTTATCCTTTTGCGTTAGACATTGTGACCTTGAGCCAGTGCGAGGTAGAACCTCCAGAGTAGTTTTTGGAGAGGAATGGTTGTTGAGGTTAACTGTTTCGGGGAACAAAGCGATGGATCTCATCCGATTGTCATTACTGTTGATGTTCCCTTGGTCGTCTCCTTGTTCGCTCTGTTCAGATTGGTCGCCATCTTGCTCAGTATGAATACCATTATCACTTGATTGCTTCGTTTGTTGACCTATTTCATCGCATTTCGTGTTTAAATTATCCTCTGCATCCATCTCCACAAGTTCGACATCCACATTTGGATCCATATCTTCTATACCGAGGGCTTTCATGATAGCATTGATGTCATTGTCGGTTTCGCTGGTTACGTGACTGCGTCGTTTATGCTTGTGCTTCCTTTTCTTCTTCCTATGTTTCTTCCTTCTCTTTTTCCGATGACTTCTTCTTGATCTTCTACTTGACCTTCTGCTTGACATATCCGACACAGCACTTCCACTGTCGCTAAGTAAGTATTCCTCCTCCTTATTGTCGTTTAACTGTTTGTTTTCGTCAGCACCACCAGTTACTGCAATAAAGAAATCCTGGTACTGATGAGTAAGTTCACACATAAATCCATGGTCCCGGGAGTATGGCTGACTGCAGGCAAGCCAGCGAGTTTGCTTGCAGTTGTTCCGCTTATTAGCGCTGAACGCATACATTGAAAAGAGGTGGTTACTTTATCACGTGGCAACAGGCTTATATAAATGTTCTTTAAATTTGCTTTCAAACTACTTTTGACAAAAACTTTCAACAGAACGAAATCTTCGTTTCCATTTCAAAAGCTCTCGTTTGATAAGAACAATAATTAGGTTCTATTGCAAACAGCTGACCACTTCGCAAATGCTGTACCTCTAAGGTCAACAAGGTCAAAGAAATGATGGTTACTTGATTAAAAGCCTTACAGAATTGCAGGAGAACATTTTTCTTTTCTTTATCACCGTCTGCTCTGCCACGTCCTTTCTTCTGGGCACGTCTAAAGAAGAACAAGCACTCAATGTATATCTACACGTACTCATCACGGGATGCAAAGATTGGCAACAACGAGTTCATTAATACTTTACATGAACATGTTGCCTCTGATTGTCTTGTCAAACCTGTTTCAAAGAACTCACACCCTTGATTTCGAAAACAGTTTTCACATTTTATAATATCAATTAAAATAAATTGTGTTTGGAAACTTTATGACCAATAGAATATTCCTCAAATTAGTTTGTTAGTATAACGTCTTCAATTCCAAACAGTATGTGACGATGATATGAATTTTTAGATGTCAACAATGAATTACTGCTTGAAAATTACCCGTATCAAGAGAAAAGTGAACGTGGTTACTATACTGACCGCAATCCGTGACGTACATCATAAATAATACACAAAACAACGGTAACAAAGTTTATGAGTGATGGACCAAAGTTTAGCAAGTAATAGGGCAAAATATAAGAAATAATTGCCAATCAACTGATCATGGTATCAATCTAAACTCTATTGAGCGAATGCGAATACTTATTCCATTGCCTTTGACAACAGGACCGCTCGATATCTACTGTAGGTAGCAATATTGGACAATATGTGACGCATTGAAACCAAAAAAAAAAACAGAGGTAGACTTAGACAGATAGGGCACGTGAAGCAACAGCAGACGGATGGAAGAACGTTGTGCAATATAGAACATAATATTGCAGGTGTAGAGCGAAATTTAGAATGCTCTGCGGCTATTACAGTAGAAACTCGGCATGGACAGGAACAGAGAACTTGTCGAGGTCTTGTTATATGTAGTGTAATACAGTTGCTGAATTGCCCAAACTGAGCTGACGCATGTAGTGGTCTCGACGATTGAATGCTGCCACAGCAGCTCTGACACCTCTTGGAACCATGAGGATATCTGGGATGGCCATTTTCGATTCTAGATAGAACCGACGTCAAGTTAGACTCTCAAGAGTTCTCATCAAAGGCGCGTCCTCGGAGCTACATGTACAACCATGCCCCATCCCGTGTCAGATGCCCAACCATGACGTGCATGGTCGTTATATACACTAACAAGACATGTTTATTAAACTTGACTGGACTGAAGGTCACCTATACCCGTGCCAAAATGAATGTTGGAGAATCATTTCGAACATGTATACGCTCACAAAATCCCCCTTTTCATGTAGTTTCAATACCAAACATTTTAAAACCTATTGAAAATGATAAGTGACTATCGTTCACTAACATAAATGCATTCCGTCGAACGAACTAAAATATCTCGACTACATTCAGTTAAAAACCGGAATATAAAATAGGAAGTTAGCGGTTGCTTAAGCTCATTCTTGTCGCATGGCGACCACCCAATTTGAAAAGCGAGAAACTTTTCCTGACAAGTCGTATGGTTATGGCATTTTTCAGTTTGCATCTCCGGTCTTTCTGCTGCAGATGCAACGATTTCTTATTTACCACCAAAAAAATCCCAAGTCCTTTTATTTAACGAGACCTCATGAAGCCCGCAAACCAAATTTAATTTGCCAAGGACCTATTCAATACAAATTTCCTAATCTTTAACTGACTCAATCGATTTTTCATTTTTGGAAATGTTCTATAGCAGCTGTTAGGTGGTGTTGCTAAGTAGCCACTTCAACGAAAATAAGTTTTAGATGACTGTGCACCACTGGCTGGCACTGCCACGACTGATGGATGGCTACCCATTGTTGTTCAGTGGTGACTGCGTGATATGTGAGGCGACTGTCCCTCTTTCAATAATTTGAATAGTTACTAGATAATGCCAGTTGGCCAACGACTATAATAAATGCCAGTTGTTCTACAATTTTTAATGAATAAAACGTCGATGGGCGTACATGTACGAGTCGCAATTTTTCACGTAGTGCCTGGGAAATTACATACATGCTACCCAGTCACGTTCGACCAGTCCTTGCTGTGTCTGTACAGAACAGCTCGCGTAATAGACACACGCATGTACTCGTGGAATGGAGGACAGGTACCAATCTACTTTAGATTGTTCGCAAAACGTGTCTCTTTTACGATTCCTGTCACAATTCTACCCTTACCTGGATTTTTTGTCATGGATATACAAAAAGCACCCCGCTCCGCCAAGCACCAGCGCCAGAAGTGATGCGGTTATTATCATGGGAACCCAGATCTCGACTGAACTATCATTGCGTATATGAGGTCCTGAAACCAATATGTCACTGATTAGTTCTAAGTACGTGTAAGTTACCAATTACCCACTGCGGCTCTCGACAAATTTCTTGGCGAACGTCAACATTACACAAGTCTTCGAATGATATAGCCAGGAATTTTATAAACAATAGTTGCGAGTCACAAATAGTTCATTGAACGGGTGCTATATCACATGTAACCATAAGACAAGACAATGCCAATGAAAAAACCTGGGCTGTGTAGCCGACCCTGGGAAACAAGCTTTACGAAAATGGTTATTGAAAACGATTATGAGAGATTGCGCGAAGTGTCACAGTATGGAACATTCTGGTACTGCAAAGACAAAGGCTTGTTATGGTCATTTCGTCAAACCATGAGAGAAAAAATGCTAAGATTTCAGTTGAAATGCTGCATCACACGCTTTTGTTTGTACCACGCAATTTCACTGAAATAAATGAAATTCCCGTAGACTTGTTTTCCATACGTTTTGGAGTAAACGCTTTTATGGAATATATTCACAGTTAGTTGCAGAAAACTGACAATTTCAACGGGAGTTTGCCAGCAATTTTTTTTTTTTGAAGCCAGCCTTAAATGGTACCACGCGGAATGTTAGCTCCGACCATATGAATCACCCTGATTCCACGCTGGATTCAAACTTGACGGTTTAGAACACAACCACCTGACGTCATATCCCTGGCGGGTGCAGTGCATTTCAAAGTGACCAGTTGCCGATTTGGGAAACTGAACGAACGACTGATCAAATCAGTTTTGATTACGGTAGTATTTGGTCGAGTTGTAATGACTTGAAAATATCGATTGCCTCCTAAGGTGCTCATCTATATGCAAAAGTTACGAAAAGCAACGTGACATTGATAGTTTAATTTTTGTGACGCATAATTCGCCGAGTAATATCCAATGGACAATCGGGCTGTTTTACTGGTTGAGCATTTTTTGGTCCATGGGTTATGGAACAGCGCATCTTTCTGAAAATCTGGACGCACGATGCCAAGTTTATTCTAGCTTGCGTGATCATTAGAAATAACCTAGTGGACCAACCTTGTGGCATCCTATCTTTTCCACTCGTTTCATTTGGTAATATGCGGTCTGGATTTGTGTTACTCCTCTCTGCAATAATATGCAACGCCTGGTGTTATATATTAAATCAGTGGATGCAGAGAATCGATTGTCAAGGTGAAAACGCAGGTCCCTTACTCACCTGAGTAGAAAGTTGCCTGTACCTTTTAAAGGAGGGTTTTCTCGGCGTTTTATACTTAGAGGGGATTTTTGATAATTACTTACTGTGCTGCTGTTAATGAAAATACCTTTAATGTTTTCACAAATAAGCAAGTATCAACAAACAAAAAAGTAACGGACTGTTACCACGTATTTGTACAAGAGTGAGTGACGACGACCTGTTTTCGCATAGCAGATTCATCAGCCTAGGTACATGTACGCCTTCACTTCGGCGTCCACGGTAAATATGTATCGAGGAAAGTAATTTGCAAAAATATGAACTAAATATACATGTACCTGCTCTACTAACACCTTGAAGACAAAGTGAGTTACGCAGTGTTTGTAAGAAACAGACCCTCTCCTTGTACCACAGAACTCACTTTGCTGGCACCATAATGAAGAGTTTCACCCAAACAATGTACCTAATTCATCACAACATTGTTACACTTCCTCAAAATTTTACCATTCAGACTTTCTCCCGCCTCAGTGACTACGCAAGAAGAGCAATGTTAACCGTTCTTTGCTGACGGTGTTGTGTTAGCGAATGATCCTGATGAGCAAGCTGTTTAAACGCGGTCTGCTTTAGTTTGATTCCGAGCGGCGGGCAAGGCGATTTCATCATTGAAAACTCTCTACCATGTATGTTCCTATGCTCTGCTGCATGACTTTCCGTATCATTCATCTATTTTAGAACTTGTTAAGCCGCAGAGGAACGGAAGTTAAATATTTTGTATTTTTAATACGCTAGAGTGAAACAATGTGAGAAGAATTGTTGATTGTTCGAGGGGTGGGGTTTTCTTGATCTAACGAGGGAAAATTTGCGTAGTTTTATAATATTTTTTTTAAAGTTGAATGGGTCAGATTTTCGACTCCAATTTCGAAGAATCAAGAGGACTGAATAATGACATGAGTGATTAATATACCGTGTGGAACAATTAAGTGCTCTTCACGTGCAGGCATACTGATTCCGGAATCTTTGAGCGTTGGGATTTGGAAGAATATGCGCCGTAGAAGGTTAACATTGACTTTAGCAGAAGATTCATTGAAATACAAAGTGACAAATTTAGTAACCAGTTTTCGTCGAAATGCTCCTGACTTCGTCGAAATGTAGACGAACCATATTGCTGAATGATATAAAATATTGCTTTGGAGGATTTGCCCTGATAGTTTGACGGTTTTCTACTACAAAATAGTTTTAATTTATTTTAAATTTACTGGACGCCTGCCCTGTATGTGGACATGTACCTTGTGTGTCCCGGTCGCATGGAGGTAAGTTACCACACTGTTCTACATCACTCTTCCCTTTAAATGCATGCGGGCATGGTTTGCCCTTCCATGCAGGTTCGATGCACACTTCGTTTCTTTGTCTAGTGGCGCCTCTACATGTCGCGGTACATGCGCCCCAGTCTCCCCATGTTGTACTGTACTCGAAATCGTCTGTCAGTGAGAAGTAACCCGCGTGCACTTAATCAGCTATACATCAGTATGATTCGAGTTTAAGTAGAACAATGCTTCTGGTTTCAGCCACTGTTCGCTATTGTCAACCAAATACAATTAAGCAACATTTCCAAAACGCGATCAGCAAATAAATGAAAAAAATAGTTCCATGTGCACTAACATGGTCCGCATGTCTGAAAGTAATTGGAGCGTTGCGTGTTGGGTTTGAATCGAGTAACCTGCCTTGCGTTCAATGAGGAAAGCGCTTCGAAGCGCTTTCCGTGATCACTTCAAATTGATAGGATTCGCTCATGAACGCTCTGTTCTCCATCTTGGTGTTGATGGCAATGGAGCTTGAGAAGCGCTCGCCAAAAAAGAAAGATGTTTCCATGAGCGCGTCGATAAATATCACCATCTCGTTAAGCGCTTTCCTTATTGACCGCAAGGCAAGTGTCGTCACTGGTGTTCGAGAACTCGGTAGGCCTTAAAACAAAGGTAAAAGAACAAAATTAGACAGAAGTAGACGTGACAGGGGCTCTCATAAACGAGCTATGTTGGTTGCGTTGTAGAAATGAAAGCACAAAATGCATCAAACGTGGACTTGTTGCAAGGTGAATATTTGAACAATAATTTTCAGCTCCTCTTCGCCCTATTTTGCTGTTAAAGCTTTTAGCATAATTTGTTTGGGGCAGTGCAAATTGGTTACTAGGGTCCATCCCAAAATGCACCGTGGCACCAGAGGGCGCGATTTTCAAAGTGTCGGATCTCCATATCACCTGTTCTCGGGATAAATTCAAACCTGCATGCTTTTATACTTTCCGTCTCAGGAATTTGCAAAAACATGACATGTTCTATGGATTTATGGTATTTAATGATCGACAAGTTTCATTGACAATAAAATAAAAAAACAGACGTTCTCACGAATAAGGAAGGTAATCCTACAGTATGGTTCATATTCAGCAGATACCCACGTCCGTAGTATACATTGGAACATGAGTGTGCTCGTGTACTCGTAATCTTTAAGTATTTTACATAGCATACTCGAACTGTACACTCACTGAAGTAAGGCGGTATAGTGCACTTTTCAAGTGACTTGCCAACCAGACATTTTGGTTCTTGTAACCGTTGGCCGTTCCAAACCATGTGACAATGACGTCCTCCTTTCACGGATGCTCCGGCGCATGGTCGACCCATGTAATCAACGTCGACGAAGCTGTTCATATCCCGCGTCCCTGGCTTGTACCATCCTAAATGGTTTGATTTCTCAGAATGACACAATTGCCTCAATATTCTTAAATATATACCAACTGGAGAGCATATGGGTCCGTTCCAAGAAACTGACTTAGTTTCTTTTATACCTAAGTCTAAGATTTGTCTTCCAATCTTTGAAACTCCCATCGCTGGCAAGATCGTCAAAGATAAGACAAAACTTGTATCAAAAACGTAAGTCAAACTTAAGAATTATTTCGAGAAACGGTCTTGAGGAAATTTTAAGCGTCATCTTAATATCTAGTGAAATTTACGATTTGTCTTGTCTTAATCTGTTTCGTTGAAACGGGCCCATAGCAATGTCGCGAACGTATCATTTGATTTTTGTACCTACACGCTCATATTTAGACTCGGCTCCCAGTCTCGGCCAGAATGTCTTCGCTTGTAAAGAGCATGATATTAGAGAGAATTCATTAATGTCGTGCGAATTCGATTGCCGCTAAAGGACAGTTTCCTGCATGACATTCCCTAACAGGCACTGGATTAGCTATTTCGAAATACATTGTCTGATATTGCACCGCGTACATGTATGCTTTGGTGTGTTTTACTTGAATTTGTACCAGTGTTTCGTTTTGGAATATTCAGATTCAACATAAGTTAAAAACTTCTGTATCAGCAAACTGATAACGCGTTGGATCGATTGCGCGGTTTTGAGTTGGATGCCGCTAGGTGGTTGACCTAAGACTGCAAACCCTCAACCCAAGATGAGACTTAAATAACTCTCAATAGGTAAACGAATAGTTTAATAGCTTGAGCAACAGTGCCTACAAGTTTTTATACAGGTTTTTAATCTTGACTATGTACATGCAACACTTTTTGATAACTTCATTGGGAACACTGTATTACTGATGCTGTTCACGGTTTAATTCAAAGCGGCACAACACCAATCCCATTGCGTGTTTGCTGTGGGAAGTTTGGGGGGGGGGGAGTTTGAAACCGTATCGATCATGAACCGTTTGCTGTTACCTGTTATTTTCTGATCATTTTATCTTCTTTCTACATGTATTGTTTTTGTCACTTCTTGTAGCGTGGATCATGGCGCATTAGATACCCACAAATAATCAATTAAGTAAAATTGAAATCGCAAATTTCTCACTGGAATAAGTCAAGTTAGCAACGACCACGTTCCTGTTAACATATTGAAACATTGAGTTGGCGTTCGCCCTGTTTACGTTATTGTTGTAGTAGTTACAAGGTGCGGCGAAAAGTGTCGCGTTTCACTATCATGTCACTTGAGTTGATAAGCAAAATCAGTATCATAGCTGGAAACTGCCCTGGTCCAGTTCAGACGCTGGTGTCGTCTAAGGAAGCGCAGTTAGCCGGGAGCAGTATCGACAGAGTGGGATGCACAAACGGCCGTGCGAGGCGGAACAAATTTAGTATTGACCGGGAATATGGGCGGCATGCGACATATTTGTAGATGTAAGACGGCGGGGAGGGTGGGCAAGACCGTGCAATATCACTGGCAGCCGATGAACAATAGTAAATCCACGACGTCAGCATCACACTTTATACTTTAAGCATGGACCTCTATTTTCTGTACTTCGTGTTTAATATCTCCTTTGAAGTACATGTACTTAATGGGTTCTTTACCGGTTAATTACTTTAACACAAACACAAACAATCACCGGGATTTCCGTCAAAAATTGCCACCTCGCATAATGTCAGATATTCCTCTTCCTTCTTGAGAAGCTTTATTTCGACGCGGGATGCCTTGGGAATCCTTTGTTTACAAGTCAGAAGGCGTGTACCGTTGGGAAATACTCCACGGAAGTGGTAACACAGGTGGCGCTTCTGTAGAGGGTCTGTCGACTTGTCTTGTACGGTATAAACGGCGAAGTTGTTTAAACGATAATCTAGGGAAAATCGAGTTATTATGTTAACGTCAGAAGTGGTTATACTTTGGCATTGGTGGACATATATTGATTTGCTAATATGAACGTATCACGACGCACTATGGAGGTTGTAATCTGCCAAGTGAAATGTGATGTGTCCCTGTTGTGCATGTACATGCACAGTGTATGGTAGACTCCTACATGTAGCTGTGCGGCGCTCTCTGTACACGTCCATTCACGAATAAACCTAGTGCGATCATGTTCTGCTTCGTTTACACAAAAGTGTACGGTGACATCTCACGAACATTTCCGTGACCGTGCCTCTTTCGCTATTGTCTTGCTACGTGTATCTAAAACAGCAGACATGCAGTTGCTCACGAACCTCCCCTAGGGGAACGGAAACGCCTAATTATTCCAATAATTCATGACAGAAACCACATAAGCCAACATTCCTTGTGGACGATGACTTAAGTGGTTGCAATTTTTCCAGATCATTACATTGGTATGGTATCGACTGTACCCGCCCCCAAACCGCTCGCATTTCACTCGTGTGATTTCGGGTGATCCTATTTCCAGCGAGACTTACATGTACATTGTATGTTCCCATGTTCTACATGCTTGGCGATTTTAGATTGTTATCAACGAGTTATAGCAATTAGCTAAGGATGGTTTTGACATTTGGCAGAATGCACATGTGTGCATGGTGGAACATAAACTATCAGTTTCAATTCACTTGCTGATAGCCGTTTGTTTCAGCTACGACTTTATCCATAAGTAACGGACCTACATGTACATGGTATTGACGACGTTCGTGTAATATAAACATCGAAGGTGAATTTTAAGTAAGTCTAGGATGCAGTTAGCATGGGTGGCGCATCACTGAAATAAGTGGGGCTATAACCTCCACCCTCCCCCCAAACCCATATGGTGCGGCGCCCATGCATCAGTGGTAAGGCTCTCATGTTATAATTGGGCACAATGTATTTCACCGGCAGGAACATTCCTTAAACATACTCACATGCTAGGATTCTGTTAGTTATCATCACATGGTGAACAGGGATGTTGGGTGGGCGTCCATCGTTACCAATCGAAACCGTCCATTCGGGTCTTGCAACTTTACCAGTGTGGGTACAACTGTCAGCGGCGAAATCACCGTTCATGTCACCATCCACGGCTTTCATAGAGGCTCCCCAGTCGTTGACGGTCGTACCTGGATTTTCCCCCGTTTGGTGAGTCTTTCTCTTATAAGCAAGATTCACTGAAAGTATAACAGCGACCTTCTTCCTGTACGCGGTACTCACTTATTGTTAAGCGCAGGCGCGTTGTAGCATATGCTGTATTAGCCACACCCCCCCCCCAAAAAAATATATTTGTATGATTTTAGATCGAGTAGTTCCACTCGATAACAGCAAGTTCAGTTGTTTTACCTGACACCTAACGGCAGACGGAAATGTTGAAATTAATCAATTACGTAATTGGTTAAAACGCAGTCTGTTCAGCCGTTCACAACACGCTTACTAGTGTCAAGTTATCGCTTGAATTCATCGTTTTAAAATAATAAATCATAAAAATTCGATGTAAATCCCTTACAAATACATCGAGTTCTTAAACAAACGTGTTGTTTTATTTCACGTTACGGATTTATATGTATTTGAACGTAACGTAACCTGGAGTTCGGTGGGGAATAATTGGGTCCATGGTCAATCGCTGGAGTTTGGGTTTGTTTGGTGATAAAGTCGAATCATTCTTCCGTGAAATACAGGCGCAGGAACATCTAAATAAAGATTCCCCTAACATGTGACCATACAATATAAAGCCGAGTTATTGTTTCAGAACAGCTTTCTGTCAGCACACACTGAAACAGCATGCGCTCACACGGCACGGTGCCCCGTCAATTACCTTCATTGCCTTTAAGCCGGTGACGCAGTGGTTTATTCATTGACGGCTTCTCAAAACATTTGCAATCACAAATATTCCGAAGGCATTACAGAATGTATCTAATGAGACAGACTTTGTTCTAGTGTTATATAAGCATTGGTTAGAGTAAGAATAATTCATTGAAAACGGACGCAGAATAATAAACGTCTACAGGGCAACTCTCCCGGCGCCAATCCCGACTTACTCGACAGCTCGTCCGACGAAGACTTCAGGGGTGGTATAGTTAGGTTTCACTGGCTATCAGTTCGAACCGGAATACACTGATCAAGAAATACTAGAGAGGCACCGTGAACATGCACAGGCAACGGAACGTACATGTATGGAGAGATCTTTGGTAAGCCGGAATTTCGTCAGAGAAATCACTGTCGACGAAATGCCGGCCACAAACACTGAGATGTTTCACGGCCTCATACTTGCTATTAACAGCGTACTTTTCATTCTTCACTACCACGAGCCACTTTCTAAGCATTTCGGGCTCTCAAAAAGCCACATACCCGCTTTCTTCGCAGCTTCATATTTCGGACAAGCGGAAACGATGAACAGAATATAGCGGCATTCACTCTGCAGATGAACCACTGCCGTCGCTGTGTCACCTTCCTCACATGTTAACGCAACAACTCCCGGCAAGGTGAGATCGACCGTATAAGAGGCGATGTGGATATAGACGGATTAAGACGGTAAAAAAGACTAATTAAATCGGTGGGCATACTCCTTTAAAAAGTGTTGCTCTACAAAGAAATTTGTCGAAGTGTAGCACTCTTATTTGGTGCGTCTTGTCCTAGAAATCAAATTTCTAAAGGACCTTACGTTTGTTTAAAAAGATTCGATCTTATGAACCTCGTTTTCTGGGGTACTTAGGTACCAATTAGGACATCCTTATTTTGGTCCAATTCATCCTATTTGTCCAATAACCCCGTGTCACGGTCATAACATGTTGTAGTTTCTGAAGAAATATAGGCACTAATCAACAACATTTGTTGCTCAGCAGTTTACCTGTATCGTTATTGCAACTGCTGTTCATTTGGACCAAAAGTCCGCTATAACAGACTAATTTTCGACCATAGCTAAGACCGATTTAGGACTTAATTTTGGTCTGACGTAATTTCATGAGATGAGATTAAGATTTTCGTTTCCAGTCTGTTGTCGGTCAGTGTTAGGCGAAACAATGTTGTGAAACAGATTTCAAGGTTTTTCAGGTTGACGGAATTCATTCCCATTGTATCCAAAATGTTGTAAATAGGTACTCATTTAGAGCTTCAGACCTAGTTTCTCTCGAAGTTTAGACCGAAAGCCCAAATTTTGTGTTTAAGAAGCGGTCTTTTCTGAAATTTCGTGTTCAATCTTAGCCCGAATTTTCGTCTTTACAAATTGATAGTTTTATGTGACATTTCATGAAACGGATGCCATTATAGAACGCATTTACTTTCGTATTAGGCATCCCAGAAGCACGTCCAGTTTGAGTAAGCTCACGACACAAAACGCGAGGGAGACGAAGGGGTATCTGTTTAATTTGGTTGTTCTTTGTGCACGGTCGAGAGCGTCTTCTTGTAGGACGAACTATGCGCCGAAGATCCATGTATAGACAGGAGGTCGACGCGATTATATTATTTGTTTTGGTAAAGAATTGCAGAATGTGCCATGCTGCAGCACAAGGCACAAAGCTTGCGCTTACGTTTATATATGAAAAGAATTTGACCTATTAACCTATTAAAACGAGTTACTCATCCAATTCCCTGAACCAAAATAATGCCATTTAAGATTGACTCAAACAATGCATAACAGGTGACAGACCGATGATTGGCCAAAGTCACCAAAACGAAGTTTAGTATCCTTTGAAGGGCAATGAGTCAATCAAAAGTGTGTTCGAGAGCAAATATCTCCGCGCATGAAATAAGGCCTGCGTTCAGTAACCCTAGCTGAAATCTAACCAAAGTCACGCGTCCTCATATAAAATTCATGGTAACATATTGTGCAATCTCGCGAAGTCTTTCTTTTTAGCGAGGTCTCAGCTTTACTGAACGGGAAGAAGAATTGTAAGCGTTTAGACCCAACGGATGTTGCCGAAGGAAATATAAAAATACGTTAGGTAAACTACAGCGTCAGAATTGTTTTCGGGAACTAGCGACAGGTCGACATGCACAGAGATCTTGCATATGTACATCTACGAGCTTTATGTAACGGTAGTCTAAATACATTTTAAAATCGAATAAAGAATCCTCACCATAACGAGAAATTCTGTTATCAGCCACTGTTAGGATGCTAAGTAAAATGGTAGATATCTCGAATATCTTCTGGCGCCATTGAAATCGCATTTTATCAGTGACAGAACGCGCTATAACAAAGGCATGCAACGATTCACGAATTTGCAATTTCACATGTGTGATGGCCTCTGGTGGCACCATCACAGACGACATGTATACCAAATACGGAAGCAGCGACACCTGTACTCAGATGCATTAAACAGTCCCTAATAGGAACCTAACTATTTTGCCTCAGTCCAATGCGTATTTGCGGACTTCCTAAGACACTGTCCTTTTTACTTTGTTTACTTTCATTACTAAGTCAATTCGTTCTCTTATACTAATAGGAAGGGAAATCTACGTTGAATTCTCAATATCGCTGGAAATAAATAGGGATTTTCATGCAACACTCCTAATCTATGGACTAAGTCCCTGGTTGTTTTCATTGACCTCAATTCTAAGTTTTTAGTTGTATTGTTAGAAATGTCATTTGTAAAAGTGGAGTTTGTAATCAAGATATAATGACTGAAAAAGATTTAATAAGTAGATGAAGAACGACACAAAAGATGTAGGGAACCTCAGTCCCTATAAATACTGGGGTCTCGTTTGTCAATCTTAGACCGAAATCAAACCAACTTAACATCAAAATATCTTAGCCCCGTTTCTCGATTTTTGAAACAAAATTAAAACAGAAATTGGTCTAAACCAAGACCGAAAGTTAACCTGCTACTGACTAGGCTTAATATTGGTGGACGTTTTGTCTAAATGACCAAAATTTATGACTACCATTATTATAAACTGTTTAATGCAAACAAATGAAAAATATGTGACTATGTGTTTTTAGAAGTAAGAGCAAGGAAGTTATTTAACACCACGCGTAAACCGGGTTAAACGGTCTCGATCTTGATTAGGTGAATAAATACTATCGAACGAAATACTATGTGTAGACTGACAACTTCGCTGCACATGCAGGTTCTTACCGTTTCTTTCAAAACCACTCAGAAAAATGTCTTTCTGATATCAATAACTTTTTCGTTATGTCAATTGAATCATGGAGCACGGGTTTTGAAAAACATGCTCGAGCTCTCTTCTGTTCAGTAGTTCAGAATACATGTAGGTCATTTCACATCCCTGAGACTACGTAATGTACTATCGTAAAACACAATTTGACTTCGAGGTCATGAATATCCAGCTGATCTTAAAGAGGCATGGGAAACGAAAGATCTTTAAAAATATATTTTAAACAATTCTTGACAGGAACATCTCGCAACGTCTAGTACAGAGTAAATCAAACCCCCCTGTGAGTAAATTTCCAGAAACAATCTAAACAATATGATTTTTGAAATACGTTTGAAAGAAAAACTCTATGGTTACCACAGAGTTTCTAATCTCTTTCCTACTTATGTTAAAGCGCGCATGCGCTTACAGCCACCTGCTTGAAGTCGCTTGGGGTCAAAGATCACATTTTCCACATAAGAGAAATGTGCTTCGTCTGTCTTGTCGTACCAAATAAGGAGACTTTATTTGCCTCGTGAGAGAAAAATCATCGAAGTGGCGAGCAGTTGACAGATCGTTTTTTTATTGAAATTGCAAACTAACAGAAAATGCTTTTATGTGAATAGAAATTAAATTCTAAAATACCTTGTAAGAAAGTTGAATTCTGCTTGAATAACAGAAAATCCCTCTCAATATTCCAAAGTCTTCTGTTTATGGCGTTCCACACCTCTTTAACAGTGATTGCTGGTATATACGCTCTCATATAAATATTTACTTCTCTATCAAGACTTAAATTCGGAGCTGACGGTAGTTGCTTGCATATGTCATTCATCCATAGAGGGTATGATGTATTTATTGTCATGATAATTACCACAAACAGCAGTAATACGTTCAAGGGCTCCTCTGAGTTCCTGGACATAACTTCACTCTCTTATATGATGTGTGTCTTTGTTCTTTAGCGAACAAGACAGTGACGTTACAGTGGCAGATCTACGATTTCAGTAAGGGGGGGTTTAGGATTCGAGAGAATCCGAGGCGCGTAGCGCCGAGGAGAAGGAAGGTCGCGAGAGGTTTTCCCTCCTCCCGTGTAAGATTTTTTGGGATTTTTAGTAGCTTATTTCGTTTTTCTGGCGATTTTTTTTCCAATTTTTATTTTTGATCCTGTCCCGAGTTGGGGGGGTTAAACCCCCTGAACCCCCCCTGTAGATCCGCCTCTGCGTTACAGTGTGTAGATTGTCCAGTTTTGTGACCCAATACGTTTTCAATTTCTCCACAACCTTAAAACTGCAATACGGTGTACAAATCGTATTTGCGTGTAAGCCACGAACGGCGAAGACCTCAAAGGTTTAAATGCTAACTGAATACAATATGAAACGTGCAATCCATGGTACCGATAACTGTCTCACTCCCCATTTTCCACAACGTCTCTATACTTGTAGATATATGGGGCTACCCGTTATGGTATGGATCCATGGCAAAGCATACAATACCACCATGAACGGGATCTATCCAGGTCACGGACTTGCACTTTTCGGTAGCGTCATTGTGGTGACTATAAACTTCCGAATGGGAGCTTTAGGTGAGCTATCAATTTTCCGCACAAGGTCGTAGTTGGCTTTGGTTTGACCAGCCCAGCTTAGAGCGAAGTCAGGGGCAATGTAGACTACAATTTTGACTATATCTGCCGGACAATTATAGGGGTTACCGTCTTCAGGCAAAGGTTTCTCATTAAAACTCAGCCAACGATGATTAGGGTCGAAACGTGCATTTCATAGTTTCATTAAGTCATTTGTCTTTGATAATGACCACACTGAATAGTGCTCCTCTGGTTCATTTGCTGCTATGTACACATACCCGTGGACTCACAATAAGAGCCGCCATGCTTACTCCCATGAGGAGCCAATGTCCCTACAGATTCCTATCAAAATGTTCGAATTCGAATTCAGTGAAATTTTTATGCCTTGTTTTGACCTGACAATCTAATTTAAATATGGTTAGTGCACCTCAGTTTTAGACACTTTTATATGTTAAGTTGTTTTCTACTAATTCGACAGGCGTGAGAAGCTTGAGGTGAATTTATCGACATCTGTTGACCAAGACCGTACTCCGAGAACTTCATTGGAGAAATTATGTTTTTGTTTTCTTTGTGATAGTGCAAGGACTAATGTAAGAAGACGTTTTGAATCACTAAAACAACTTCCTCCGCTAGATGGTATCTAAAGTGGTTGAGCTCTCACTTCGTTGGTCAACGTTCTAGATTATAATCTTGTTTCAGGTTACTTGCCAGTTGGCTTGAAAAATGTAGCACTTTACGATCAACAACTAGCAATCGACTGGGTGTACAAGAATATCGAATATTTTGGTGGAGATCCGAAAAAGATCACCTTGGTTGGTCAGTCCTCTGGTGCTGTGACGGCGACTCTTCAGGCTCTCGCGCCGTCTAATAATGGCAAAATCAGGAGTGTCATAGCACAGAGTGGCTCACCTTTGAGTCCTTGGGGGATCAACAAGCACGACCATTATAACGAGGTAAAGGCTTTTGCTGCCTATTTCGGTTGCTCTTCTGAAAGTGTCCAAATTATGGTCAATTGTTTGAAGGAGAAACCTGCGATGGAAATTGCTCTCGCGCCGGTAACGGTGTCGCGGAAGAATGGTTACTGGGGGCCAGTGGTAGAAGGAAGGTTCCTTCCTAAAGATCCCATGCAAATGATAAAAGATGGAGCTCTGAAGGATATCAATTTCATCATTGGAAGTAACCACCACGATGGATATGAGATTGCGTCTCACTATTCTGAGGCAGAGCTTGCAAACTCGTCTACATTCTCAAACTCAATTTCAGACATTTTTGGAGCAATGTTCGTCAACGATGAAGCAGTTCTGTCGACTGTTATGTATACTTGGTTCAGTGATTTTAATTCAAAATCTGAGGATGAGAAGGCAATGACTGTCGCCGATATGTTTACCGGAATGATGTACTCCTCTCCCGCTCAACGCCAAGCAGATGTTCACGCAAGGTATGTAAATACCAATCAGAGATAATAAACCCGTGCTCAAATGAAAAAAAAAATGAAACGATTTCTCTGCAGAATTAATAAGGCAAAACAAAGTTGTATTTTATGGTTTGTTTCAAATACTATTGTGTCGCCTTTTCAAATTTCAGCGCTGGTGGCAAAGTGTACCTATATTCTTTCAAACATCGCAGTCGCGTTCAACCTTCTCTTCCAACGTGGGTAGAAGGAAATCATCTCGAAGAAGGATATTACGTTATGGGAGGCCCACGCGTCTTCAACCCGCTTACATCTAGCAACGAAGACAAACAACTTGCAATTGAAATTATGAGCTACTGGATTAATTTCGCCAAACACGGGTATGAAACTATATCTATTTGAATTGTTATCCAAACTCCCGTTCAACAGCACTAGTCTATTACCATTGCATTAACGATGTTCACACCCTGTTCTAGATTTTTCCTCAATTGATTGAGTATAGTCGCTAACTATAGAACAGGAAAAAGCAAGGCATCTTAGCCTAGGCCAAACGAGGAAATAGTGAACAGCACAACGCTAAGGAATAATACTTCAGATTTGTCACGTTTGTAAAAGCGAGACATTTCGCAACAGCTAAATGTTTACGTAAACGTGGAAGTAAACGTGAAATAAGTAACGGAGCTCAGTGTTTCCAATTTTTGTAGATCTCGTACACGTCAGCCGTGTAAACAATAGTTTACAAAAAATTAAAGGTCACCCTGCCAATGCAACTTCTTTTACGTGAAAATAGTTGTTTCTGCGAACTCCTGCGAGAAATGGTCAACTCTTAGAATGCGAAATTAATTTACAGTTTAAAATAAATTGATACATGTAAATTAAGCATGTAAACAATTTAACAGCACAAAATTATATGTTAAAAATCCATGCTAGTTCTATGATATCCAGCGAACCCCGGCAGAATAAGGATTTTGGAAAAGATGCTTTCTTGCAAATAAACTTCAAGAACATTTATAGACCTAAGAACCGTGTTAATTATACATACTGGAGAAAAGAGAAACCTATCAAAATAAAAATAAATTCGATGTATTACCAAATAAGAGTTGAAAACGGGCCACAGGTTTAGCGTTTAAAGAGACGCGAATCTCTGTATTCGTGTAATAGTTACATGTATGTCTCCCAAGCGAGATACAATTCTCTATCTGCAAAAGTCGCTTTACACGAACTAAAAGTACAACCAATAATTTATATGCCGTAGTGCGTCATTTCAAGTCAATTAGTGAAATCATTTCCATATTTCCCAGACATCAATAAAACACACATCACTCTGCCATTATATCAAAAGCGTCGCTGAGCCGAAGATGCGGACACCTATAGGCTTATTCTCTTTTCTACAGTCACGTGACTACTTCAGATAAATTGGCTTGCCTTCTAGTAGTATTTGCATGGTTCTCGTTTGTTCTCTTTACAGCAGCAGATCGAGGAAAATACACATTATTTTGTTTCTGACTCGTTCTCGTCTCATTTTAAGTTGCTTAAGTAGAGA
Organism: Phoronis australis; assembly: GCA_002633005.1. Lineage (NCBI taxonomy): Eukaryota > Metazoa > Phoronida > Phoronidae > Phoronis > Phoronis australis. Next base: position 832,618 of record NMRA01000139.1, on the reverse strand, counting down.
AAAAGTCTGCTTTGTGGCAAACTCGAGCAGAAGCTCTGTGTTTCAAATCAAACATACAGCTTGAAGCCAATACGGATGACACGTGGGTCGTTTTCACTGTTAGCAAAGACGGTGAGCATGATAACAAAATCCGTCAACTTAGAGTAATCCAATTCGGATGAGACTGAAGTGAGCTCAACAGCAAATCAAACATTTTGAGCAAAACTATTTAGTTCTATTTACTTGTCGCTTTCCTATGGCATCTCATCAAAGTGATGGCACCCTGGGGTTATTACACATAAGGCAGTCGATTTTTTGTCGTTAGTAGTTAATGTTCCATGTACTTTTACAAATATTAAAGTTTTATTACTTACTGTTATAAACGCATCCTTCATCTATCACATTTGGTAACACTGGACCTTATTATAGACCCTCGGCTGTTAGTAATGAAGACTTATTCACTTCCCAGCAAAAAGGCTGTTACTTCACAGTATACATGTGGCCATTTACGAGTTGGTGAAAATAATTAAAGAATCACAGCCCGTAAGATGATGGTCAACGGAATTTTAAACAAATTTTTTATTCGTAAAAAGAATCGCTTTACCAGAAGCATGTGACACAAATTGCTGCATTCGTCAAGTGTTGTCGGCCGGTGGCAACAGATGCCAAGCGCAACAATAAAAACCGTCTATACTGACACATGTTGTCGTTCCCTCTCCACGATTTGTCGGCGTTCACATCATATGTTGTCGTCCCCAGGAGTGATAACATATATCCAATCAACAATCTATGCCGTCGCATTGTAATGGGAGATATTGTCGCCCCCTAAACCATCTACCATTTAGGGAAATTCTATGATTGTGTGCATGTTTAGGCCTGCGCGAGGGCAAATCCAAACGTCGACGTGGAACTCTCTTGTTAAGTGATCTGAACGTGACAGGAAAGTGATCTGGGACTGGAATGCATGTAGTTACTGTAGATACCGAAAATTGAAGGAATTAAAGCACGTATTTAGTGTTCTAATTATTCCAAAACCCTGCAAACAAAGCGGGCATCCGGTCTGCCTCTCCTTCAGTAACGCTACGACCTCGCTAAAACGCAAGACTTCGGGAGATTACGTGAGATGTTGCTGAGTATTTTGAATGAGAACATGTGACTTTGACTAGATTTTAGCTAGGTTCTAGCCTAGGTCCTCGCGTTACTAAATGCACGCCTGGTTTTCGTCATTACCGTCCATCTCCCGCATCTCAACGTCGTTCTACTTGCAACTGTATTGGGGTTTTCTTACAATTTTCTGGACCACCCTCAAACTCCGCTTACATATGTGCGGTAAAAGCCTGCTAAAGAGACTACTTAACTTATTTGGGGACGTAAAAATGCTTGTCGTATTTCACGGTAAATATTGACGCACTCGGCATATCTTGTCACATTCGGTATAGTTGTACATTAACTCTCGATAACTTTGTGTCGAAAGAGAAATTGTTCCTTCTACGTCCAGAGATTGCGTCCATGGGTATGTTATGTATCTGGTTTTTTATAGATTCGCAAAAGGATAATTTTTAGACTGATACTTTACCTGGGATTATTGCATTTGAAGAAATGTGTAACAAAATAGCAGAGAGCAACACATATCTGTTGAGTCCTACTGCTGCTGTTTGCAGAGACATACTTTGAGTTGCCTTGTAACGCGTCGGCTTTATTCACAGGAATCCAAATATTGGATATACAATTCCAATTGTTTGGCCTTCATTTGATAGTCAGGAAAAGAGTTATTTGGAGCTGTCATCGGCTGGAAAAATCAAAAAAGATATGCAGCCGCAAGTCATGGAATTTTGGAACACACTAACGCCCACGTTGGAGGGATCCTGGTACGACACTTGTCCCGCAACTAAAAATGGTGAGGCTCGTTGACAATTTTTTTCCAATTGTTTCCAAATATCTGTGCAAAATCAATACTCTACCGTTAAAGACTAGGGAATAAACCTTACGTATTTGGTGAATGCAGTTTGGCGTTGTTTAAATACATGTACATGTTCATTGCCTGGTTGAACATACAAAGGATATTTTTGGGGAAAATGTCATTTAAATTTCGTTTTGACAGCAAGCTGGCAGCGTTTGGTAAATTTGCTTGAACACGAATCTTTGAGAGTTATCCCAAGCGCCACACGCTTTCGCAGTAGTCTTTCTTTAACGTAATTGTGTCTACAGCCCGATTCGGGGTCTTTCTTTTTCAAGGTTTTTTACCAATGGTATCTAAACATACAGCCTTCCTTCTGTGTTGCGTTACCACCATACATGGTCCCACACAGCGCTATTTTTATCGTCGCCCGTAGGCCACCGATAATTCACGTAGAGCTTTGAAAAGGTTCGTTTTTAGGGAAACCGGTTTGACATGCCTTCACAGCAGTTGCACTACAACCAAATTTACTACATTTATCCAGGGCGATGGATCGTGAACGAACTGATTTAGATATTTGCACCGCACATCACAGCTAGTTAAGCAGCAATAGGACGTGACGCAAAAGGATAGATAATGGACACTCGTACGATTGATAAATCAGGCTGATCCGACAGCAATTACAGAAGTGAAGCTCTTCCTAACACAATCGTTGCTATTTTGGTCTAAGCGTCACTGTGGATTCTAGGAGATAGTGGGATCGAGGACAGGGCATGTCATGATTTAGGTGTCCTAATGAGAATGTGGTGGGGCATTTCTTTCTTGCATGTGTAATACACGTTATATGACCTTAATGTATTTCTCACAAAACAGAAACGACTACTAACAGTCCACCGGTTACTTGGGACCCCAAAGAAGATGGAAGTGAAAGGGAAGAGTGCGTGTCGGAAATCGGTACAGTATCAGTCGTACGCTACAGAGATGGTGCAGACATGCTGTGACACTTTACTGGTCTCAAAAATTCAGTTGAAGCCGATTCCTATTCTCATGGCTTTTTTAATATCAGTTTGACCGTAGTCCTCGTAATTCGAAACGCTTTGTCGAACATTTCAGCTTGAAATTCATGTTCTCTTACTACTTTCATCAACAAGTATATAAATATCTTGCTTTCAAAATAGCCTCGCAATATTGAAATTCACTATCCCGCCTGACCGCGATCAGGTAGGTCATGCTGTACAAGCCTGCAGCGCCACCTATAGACCTGATATACTGTGGATGAGAGGTTTCAACCTGCTGATACAAAAACATTTTAATATATTCCGTTTTTTAAATGCAGTGGGATGTACTGACCCTTTAGTAAATAAGCAAACTTTTTGAAATAGCAATGAATGAACAAGGACATAATATACCTTTCATTTCTCATTGCGAAAAGAAGTTCGCGACAAAGCCAGTGACTGATAAAGCGGGACAAGTTCGATCCCTGCCGGTGTCAAAAGCCTAAAACATACCAATGAACCTAAACTAATCAGGCAATGGGAAAGGTTAACAATGGAACTTATTCCTGTGCTTTTGAATTAATAAACCTCAATGCAGTAATTGAATTTCTGCCCACCAAGCCTGAGTCTGCATCAATTCAAGTCACCTTCGAGCTACCAAAACTCCAGAGAGAGTCATTCTGATAGATGTGCAAAACATTGACCAATCAGAAAGGCTGAGGTCCTTATTTACAGCCAAGATTGTATTCGAGACAAAATCAGCAAGGATGCTGTTACATTAACCCTTGTCTGTTTAAATCCATTAACGAGAGAGTGAATGCTTGTGTTTCAATTTTACATGATATTTTATCAAGCTCCGCGGTATAATAATTGCTTCTATTTCTATTTCAGGTCCATTGCGTCTGAAACCGAGAGAAGCTCACAGACTTCTATGGGCTTTTGGACTACTCTTTGGTTTCTTGGTTATATTTATCTTCATTCTTCTGGCTTATATTATATATCAGCGAAGTAAATTCCACAAGTTACAGATTTCAGGGCGAAAAGGAAATGATAATCCAACGTATACCAGCTCCATGTAGAGAAATACAAGTGGAACAAAGAAGCTGTAGACTGATTGTGGTCTCCAACATAACGGAAAACAACGGTGCATCGTATTGTCTGAAAAGCTGTGAGTGTACGCACCGATAGTTTCGTTTGGCCACGGATTGGTGTCATGCGCATAGTAGATTAAATATATCTATAAAATAATTTGAAATGTGTATACCCTGAGATTGTTTTACTGGGAATTTTTTGGTGTTTTTTATTTTAGGTGCTCTATGAGTTCTTAGATGCTTGTGATATTTTCATAGTTTATAAATGTACCATTTGTTACGTGCTAAGCAAGGCAAACACTTCCCCCTTCAAGTGATGGATGCTTCGATCCACATAAAAACAAATGGAATCAAATTTGTTTTTACTAGAGGTGACGAATCGTGATTTGGTAATCCTCAGTATATCTGCCGGCGCTGGACAACAGGTTGCGTTTGGTGTCAAATCCCAAATGTCGTAACCGTTACAACCACAATCATTTTTTTTGGATATAAACATCTGATGATAGGAAAACTATCTCATATTACTCTTATTTTAAACTACTGTTTTTGCTGATGAACGACTAGTGGAATTTTCAAATTTGACTCCACATCAGTCCTCACGTGCTAAGCAGAACAAACACGCCTTCAAGTATGTGCATATTTGGGACACCTTGTTTTCCAAATATATTACAGAATCGCAAACGTATAATTAAAATGAAAGCTTTTAAGAGTAAAAATGCTGAGGTGTCCAGATACCATTCCGTAACGGAGATAGTGTGCAGATAAGTCATTTATTGCAGTTATAAACTTCATTTTGCGCTCATGTGACGTACTAACTACTTCAAAATATACTTGAAACCGGATGCTCGTTAGAGTGTTTGGCATGGTGCTTTGTTTTTTCGTTTTTATATGCTCGGCGGGGAATGGCTCAAACTTAGGTCACCACAGCCGTTTCGGATGAAGAAAATGTCTCTCCAGGCTTTCAATTTTCCAACATCTCTCACCTTGACCTCTGTAGTTCATTGTTTGGTTGGCCAATTAAAAGTTACCAATCACGTTTTGCTATGTTATTTGTTTCGTTCTAGTAGTTAGTTATATGTACGTTAACTGCAGTTTGTGAACATTCAATACGCGCACCAGCGCTTCTGTTTACATGGATTACACGAATTTCAAAAATGGGAATGATCGTCTTTCACGGCCACATACCACAAAACCTGATAGGTACATGTATGAGACTCGTCGAAAACCGATCAATTCAGAGATTCCATATAAATTGCTGTTGTCGTTTTCCAAATGCTTTGGGAAAAGGTTGTAGGTAAATAAACTTGAGTTGGCATTTTCCATATCTTTGAACGTGTTATCAGGGTACAAGGTCGAATCTTTGAACTCGAAATTGAGCTCGGGATTATTTTTGACATTTTACGTTATTATTTTGGATGAACTCAGTAGTTTATTTAATTCTGTGCTCGATGTGACTGTGACGACTTTTGCACACACTTGATAACAACTAAATTCCAGCAGAAAACTTGAGGAAAACTTGCTTTCCGAATTCGACCCTAAATTGTAGCCTTAAGGCTGAGGGAACCAAGTGTAAACTAGGATTAGACCGTCATTTACGTAAACCAAAATGTACTCAAAAACATATTAACAGGCATCGATACTGATTTCGCACAAAGGTAAAAGCGGCGGATATCAATAATTATTCCGATTTCGGTTATCTAGATAAAACCTTGATCCCTATGATCGGGGTCTAATTTTTAATCGAAATAAAACTCGATCCTATTTTTAATATTTTCCGTTCTACTCTTGTATGAATTCACCATAATTTTCTAGCACTCTGTGGCAGCGTATTACATATATGTAGTTTACATGCACTCTGTGGCGGCGTATTATATACATGTAGTTTACATGCACTCTGTGGCTGTGTATTCTATACATGTAGTTTACATGCACGATTATGTCATTATGTGTTTTTTCTGAACCACTTGATCAACATCAAAGCTATAGGTTTGAGTCTGAAGTCGAAAGAGATGGCAATGAAGGAGTACAGAACATGTCAAAAATATTTTCGAGTTAGATTTCGAGGAAAATAGATTAGTTATCGAATCCCGATTTTATAATTTGTTTTATAGATGTTGAGAATCAACTTCAACGTAAACAGAGAGCTGGTGTCTTGAAAACGGGTCTCGCAAATGATATGCAAAAATGTGCATTTTCATGCTCGTTTCATTTTCGTTTTTGCGTGATAGCTGATGAGTAACACTCGCAAAATTGCATGTGGCAGAGAAGCCGCGCTTTCAATTTCGATGGGTTAATAAAAAAATTTGTTGCTCCCTTTGTCGCAACCACTAACTACAACAACGCGTGACGTAGCCGGATGCTTACCAAGCATGAACCTAATGACGCATGCGGAGGGTTCGTACCCCATTTTTAACCTAATGGTTAAAAAAACCAGGCGATAACTATATCGCATGCATTTTTATTGAGATAGACCACCCGCCATTGTTGCTTGAAGACGGACCAAAAAATGTCGGCAAGTCTCCGAGAAGGACAAGTCGCAGCATGTCTAAGGCTCGAAATCGATAGCTGATGCGCCTAAAGGGCTAGTCACTCGTTTAAAAGTGTCCATTTCCCTACACCTAATTTTAAACTTCTGACGTTGTTACTTACATGTAGTTTCAAACCTGCGAAGCGGTATTCCCTCGACGAATCAAAACATGATGTGTTTAATTCTCTTTTCTAGCGCCTGTGAACTTCTTGCACATATTTTTACATAAAGTGACACGTTTGGTTTCATCTGCTTAGAAAATAGTAACTATATAGTCTTCACCTTGTATTGACTAAATTATGACCCAACATTACTACCGCAACAATCGCCATGCAGGGCAAGGCAAAAGAAAATAGACTCCGGCAACGTCGGCTGTGAACTGCTCCGACGAAGTCGCACAGTTTCTTGGCCGCCATATCTGACCCTTTTCCTGTCTTTGGTGATAATCAGGCACAAATCATACATTTGTCCTTGATGTCTGTGAACGTTTAGCACAACAACTTCGGACGCAGACGTGCTGTGGTGTTCGTGAGATGTTTTGGCACCTATACGCTTCCATACCTTTACTGTGTTGATTATCGCGTACATTTTAATTTTTCCTTGTGGTGTATTCAGACGCTGGTAGATCTATTTCATGTCTGCGTTGAGGAACTAAAGTGTAGGGTTGTCGAAGGCCAGTTATGTGACTGGGTTTTACAACACAAAAGATAGAGTAGGCCTTTCTCCTTTAGGTGAATAAGCATGGTGTTCAAGACTTGGTAACACGCACCCAAATAAGAACACGTTTGTCAGAAACAAACAAATGTGTCAATGGTTTCTAAAAATATACCTCCGTTGCTTATGCACTCAGTGATTATTTGTTTAAATCACCAATCGTTTTACTTAGACTCTTAAAATGCTGGATCCCCCTTGCAGTCGTCGAGAAAAGTAGATCGATTCGTTGCAATATTTATCATTCAGTGTGTGGTATTATACAGAATTTGTTGAATGCACGACACTTTTCATTGTTCACGGTCTTTATTCCGTTGCGTTCATACTTTCTGAACAAAACTCTACTCTCTACTGAACATAGATACTGTAACTGACCTAGCGACATAATTAAAAGACACACGATATTTCGAAAGATACTTGTTTCATTCTCAAGTGAAGATAAAATGACGCAGTAATGCCATCACAGAGTATAAGCTGACGACACACACAGTGAGACACGGCGGGTGTGAAATACTGCAAAGAATGACTAATGAATTGGGGTAACAGGAAAGTCACGCAAACAAGTGTTACTGTATCTATGTTCAGTAGAGAGTAGAGTTTTGTTCAGAAAGTATGAACGCAACGGAATAAAGACCCTGAACAATGAAAAGTGTCGTGCATTCAACAAATTCTGTATAACAGAAAACTTGCTCCCGAAGTACAGTCAGTTTGTGTGGTATTATTACACTATTACATGTTCTCAGCCGTTATTTTCGTTATCTAGAGCCTTCGAGGATTTTGTAGAATTATCGCCCTCAGGGCAAACCATCCTCGCGCGATAATTCTCCAAAAACCACTCTGGATCTAGATTACGGGAGATAACTACTTCGCCATGGGATAATCATTATCCAACGATGGTGGATGTCGTACCTCGTATTCATCAGGTGTAAGCCTACCTCAAATTGTGTCCCTTCAAGTACAAGTACAAGTCATCATCGTCTCATAATGGTGCATCTATTACCGCCAGAATAGCTAACGGGCTATTAGTGTCCGGACACATTATCTATATGGGTACCTGATCTGATTCAAGAGCAGTCCGGTACGTATTTCGTCGTCCTAACGTTTCTTTTTGAAAAGACGTCCAACAGGAGACCTGCGTTTAGTCACCTTGAGAGCTTTTCGGAGGGGAGATTTCCGTGTTATTTTCTTCTGAGGTGTACGTTTTTTAATCACTTTTTCTACTTTACGACTCACAGTAGGTTTATCGCCATCCTTCCGCTTCTGACGAGCATGCTTTTTGCTTCTGTTTTCGTCGATTTCCTTGGGTGACTGGTCTTCCTGCACATTAGCATACCGATCTAATTGTCCTGAAAAAGTCTTCTTTGTCTCAGAATAATTCCTCGTCTCAAAACCGTCGTTTTCCGATTCAGAATCAGTATTATCACCGGTTTCTGCAACTGGCGCAACACTTTCTAGTTTTCTGCTTTGCTGTGACAAAATCCGGGCTATCCTGAAGCTGTTGGCCACCCGATGGAATTTTTCGTTTTCGCCGTTAAAATAATTTTTATCCGAATCTAACTTGTTTCCAGTGCTTTCATTTTCATCCCCTGCAGAAAGCGAGGCAGATACATTCTCATCCCGTTGACCTGAACGGTGGTTATTGTTCGATGGGGTTTGTTGCGGAGCATTTCCATATATCGTACCGTCTACATTCTCATAAATCGGCTGTGCTAGGTTTCCGTAAATTGGTTGTGTTGGAAATGTGCTGTACGGTTGGGCGTAAATTGGTTGCGGTGTTCCATAACCTCCTGTGCCATATCTTTCGAAACCAGCACCGAAGTTCTGGATCATCTGGTTTTGATGCGGCACGATTATCTCCCCAGGACGGACTGCTTCATAGTAATGATGCATCCTCTTCTTCTTCTTCTTCTTTCTCCACCTTCTTGCGAACGACTGGCCGAGAAGACGTCTCTCCTCTATATCGACAGATGGTGCGGCAGTCTCACACACTGAAGAAAGGATACCTAGAGGATGCTGTTCATCTGCTTCGCAAGAAGGTGCAGGTGGACCATTCCCTAAAGAATGGATGGTTGGTTTAATTGTTAAACAAATAAAATAAATGTATCAATTTTCTCATTTATTGCACGCTTAAGGCAACTGCTTTGTTATGAACGCCGTGATTTTACCATAAAGGGGATAACATTTTGAGAAAGCGTATTTATAAACGGTAATCAGGTTAGCAATACCGATAAGAAATAAATGTATCTTGTTTATGAGACATGATCTAGATTCAGCTAGCACGTGCCATTCACATAGACAATGGGATATCCAGTGGTCAAGCACATCTTAGTGTGCAGACTTTAAAAGTTAAGTGTCGACACACCATTACTCTCACCAGGGGGAGAGTTGCCATCATCATCAGTTGGTGGTGGTTCTTCGTTTCCCCCAGTTTCTTTGGTGTCTGTTTCCATTGCATTGCCCATTAAAGAACGCTCTTTGTTACTCCTTAAATAACAATAAAGTGAATGAAACACAGGTTCAGCTTAGTAACCAAGAAGGATATAGACATGGTTGACACCCACGTGAAGTACGATTTTAGAGGTTGTGAGAACAATACCAGGTATCCAGATGAAGTGCTCGATGATCAAGCAAATTATGCAACTTCTAGAAATTCTCAATACACTTCTACATGTACCTCTTCCTTGACGCCAAGGAGCATCCGAGCTACAGTAATTCTACCTTTACTTATGGATAAACGAATCATATCGTCAAGCGGCCATGCACCCATCCACTGACAAGAAGGTTAAAGCAGTCGTAACCTAGTTAACAAAGACATTTTTGAAGATTGAATCAACGTTGAAACTCACTACGCCATGACACTCAAAATCACGATTTGGGACTGAAAGTGATATAATTGGAAAAAAAAGCCCTCCATACCATTACTCTGAATAGCGAATTCTCCAGAGCACAAACTCAAAGTTGACAATTTACCTGTTTGTCTTTTCCCGAAGGTACCAAACGAAGAAACCTAGACCGCCTAAGACAATAAGTACGGTTAGAGTTGTCACAACTGGTATCAACGCTGAAGAAGTGTCCTGTTCGTCTTTCACCATCTGTGACCGATCCTCTGGGAACCAAATATCGTTTCATTATTCGTTATGACTAGCACGCCACAGACAAGAAAAAATAGACCTGCATATTATTGAGTCCGGTTTCCGGCCCTGATCAATGTGAAATCAGCCTCCCGTTCAGTAACGCTAGGACCTCGCTAAAAAGCAAGACTTCGCGAGATTACGTGAGATATTGCCGTGCATTTTGAATGAGAACACGTGACTTTGGCTAGCTTTTAGCTAGGTCCTAGCGTACATGTAGGTCCTAGCGTCTACTGAACGCACGCCAGGAGTCGTTGATACACACATTTGACGCCGATATGCCACTTTAGGCTCATTCATATGCGTTTATATCAATCAATAATAAGGTGAATATAACTGCACTTGAATCAAGCATTTCAACGATTTTATTCATTCTAAGGTTCGCCGTTTTGGTTTTAGTTTGTCACCACACCATTTGCATGTTTCCCTTGCTGTGAACTCGTGAAAAACCTTCACTTGATTGGCTGTCATTCAAGACACTCACACTTAAAATGACATCATTAGGTTAAAATATATGAACACACAATGACTTACGACTTGATTCGTCGTTGTTGCAGACAGATAAAAACAAGTGAAACCCACGATAATTTGACATTTATAGTAAATTCAATAAGTACTTTACCACATCTTGTGAATTCATTCTGATTCATGTTTAAATCGCAATGTCTGGAAAAAGCAGTTTCCATGTTTACTCAGCCCTCTGAGAGCTAATATTTTGGCTAAACTAAATGCTGCACGATTTAAGTTTTTGCAAAGAAAGGGACGACATCGTCACTACACTGCAGTACGAGTTTCAATTTAGCAAAACCTTAGCAATGTTGACAAACACGGACTAAATGAAAATTTGAACTTGCTTCAGTTACCTGTACACTGTTGGGAATATTTTGAAACAGATGAACCTTTCAATCTTTAAATATCAAACTAGTTAACCAGTTAATAATATTAGTGGATCGTGGTGCCACGGGCTTGCGGGATGTCACAATTCGAAGAACTGGTTAAATTGTTTCCATTTTATCAAGTCTCCCTTACTGAGAGTAGTCTTAGTACGTGCATTCATTGTACTGATATCTCTGTATCTTATAATCGACGAGGGGCACAAAACAGTGTTATTGTTATGAGTGGTGTTTATTATCTAATCAACAGTTGAAACACCTCATTGTACATTTTGGAAAAATTTGACAGCATTCTTCATCGATGTTCAGTACTTATACGTACTAAGTACGCATGAAGTAGGTTATAAATAAGATATTATAAATAGATAAAGAAGACAAGAAAAAAGAACACCTACAAACATTCATTTGTACCGATCTTTACATGTACCAACTGACTTAATATTTAACCTTAAATGACTTTATGATTTTCAATCTAATGCCTCTGCATTTCAACGATTATATCTGGTTACATTTCCAAAATTTAGTAATAGGCACATAGCTTACTATTGTATGGTTGTCACGTTTTAAATCACGACTGCAACTCTGCATTTGTATATTACTTAGACATCTTAGTTACTTTATATTTAAATGTCGTAACAAGGAACAGTACTGCGTTAGTACATGTATTTACGCTGAGATTTTCGTTTTGTTTTCTTTTATTGAAATGTGTTTGTATATAATTGTCGTGTTACTGTGTTCTCTTTTATCATCGTATGGTTTTGTTCTTGTTTTCCTTAACGTTGCCAAACTGAAGGTCGTCTGCTTTCGATTCGATAACCGTCGAAGGCTGTAGATATATTGGAGTGCGACCGACCGGCATACATGTATGTGCAATGATATTTCCTACCGGAATACATGTATGTGGAATGATATTTCCTACCGGCATACATGTATGTGCAATGATATTTCCTACCGGCATACAAGTATGTGGAATGATATTTCCTACCGGCATACATGTATGTGCAATGATATTTCCTACCGGCATACATGTATGTGCAATGATATTTCCTACCGGCATACATGTATGTGCAATGATATTTCCTACCGGCATACAAGTATGTGGAATGATATTTCCTACCGGCATACATGTACATGTATGTGCAATGATATTTTCCCCGTCATACGTGGGTAATCCGATCGCAGGCAAACGAGATCCGAATGGTATCCAAAATGTAAGTAAATCATGATTTAGACTTTTGCTTTGTGAATTTGAAACTTGTATCGATGGTGTTTTTTCCATGCTCACCTATGTCGAAAACAGATTAAGTTTATGTTTAAGTTAGGCCGAATAACAAAAATCCGACTTTGTGTTCATGAAAAGGTCTTTTTGGAGTTTTCATCTTCTTTATTAATATAAACCGAACTTCGGCCTTAACCGCTGATGAGTGGTTGGTCAAAGTTTTTAAGTCTTTAAGTCAGTTTTCATGAAACTGGTCTCTGGATTACGTCGGTGTTACCATTATATGCTTGCGCATAATGAAAGTGTAGCAAAATATACGTGTACCTGGCGGAGTTTGTTTGATCGGCGTCGTGCTGCCGTTCGTGTACCCTCTTTTGTGCGTTTGTTCTTCTGTGTCCTTAACGGAACCAACATTTCCGGGATATGCCTTCACACCTGCAAATGAGTGATGAGAACTGACCTGTAAATTACTATTCGAGCAAGGGAGAGGAAACAATTCCATTGCATCGCCTTTTAAATCCATCTACGACCTTCCAGACCAAAGTCTCTTACTGGCATGCACGTGGGACCGGGTCTGAAGATCAGTCCTCTGGACATAAGTAAGGAATTTGATCACCGGTCAGTGGCATTTCAGGCTCGTTTTTTCGAGTTTAGTAGTGAGGATTTGAGATTTAGTGTTAGTTAGACCGCGGATAAGAGTTTAGGGGATCGTGTCTAGAATTTATAGGCATGGCCCTAGAATTGTTCCATAACCTAAGGCCATTATTTACAACGAGCAGAGGTGAGATTTGATTTCAGGCACCTGATTTGAAGGGTGCATACACGTAATTGAGTGGCCGTATGCGTGAGTGTGTAGAGGGATGGTTGGAAGATTCATGAAGAGCTGAATGAATGCCGGGATGAATATCTCTTACTCAAAGTAACTGCGGGAGACAATTAAGTAAAGAGTATCCGTAAATCACTGATATTCCACATCGCCCTTTGTCAAAAAATGATTGTGATCCTCCAGTTAATTCGAACAAAAACATCGGCCAAAGTGGCTTATTAACATTTACAACTAATCGGAGGTCCTGGAAATGTTGTTCTATGACATCAAGCCACAATCCGTGCTTACAATGTACTAAAACGTTTTGAATCTCACTTCCGGGGAGAGCTTTAACAAAACATAATTTCTGTTGTCGGCTATACTGTGTGTTATGCAAGTGAAGAACAGTCGTAGTTATGTTTATAATGACCTCCGTGACGAACGGAAATGTTTTTGAAAACTTCACATGAAATGTCACTCTATCTTCGACGCTGAAATATTCACGTGTTTGTTGAAACTCAAGTGCACATATTTCACTTCCAAAACTTTAACTTGACAGTAAATTCCTGCTAGTAGAAACGATCCGGATCTGAACTCCGGTATCGATTCCTTAACTCCACGTTCCGGACATGTAACCGCCAATCCTAACTGCTGTTTGGAACGTGACGTTTGGTCCCGGACGAAAATGTTCACACCAGTTGTGCTCTAGTGTAGGGGAGCGGTTAAGGATCGAGACCGCTGGTGGCGCGGAACAGAAACTTAAGGAATCGAAGCTTGACGAACAAACATGAACTCGATTTCACTCCGCGCATGTACACATTCGCTGATGGTCGTAGGTAGAAGACTTTTCTATTAAGTGTTTTAGTAGTCTTTTACAATTAATAACACATGATATGTTTAAATGAGCTCTAGGAACTAATAAAACTGTTATTAACTCACTCGAAGGGCAAGGCGAGGAGGAACAGATTGACGTTTTTTTCGTTGATTTGTAATCTCTCGGGCAAGGCGTGCCCAAAAACTCCGGTTCTTCACAAATTTCTTCTTTTTGACGGACGCCTTCACCGCATGTTGTCGAACAAGGACTCCATTCGTTCCAAGCCAATGTGTATTCGAAGTCATCTGAAACAACACACGATTTTAGGTGTTTTTAGTAGATTAAATGAAGGCCTGTGCTTATCCTACAAGTATATATACTCACATCCAGTAATGAAATCTGCATGAGCAATAGCAAACACGTGCCTATGTTAAGTGGACACGTTTAAGTATTTTCGTCCCATTCTATTTCATATCTTACGGTACCTGTGTATTTCTTGCATGCCATGTTAAAATACACTCCAAAATGTTGTCTGATTATAAATTATTTTGAAGAAGAAAGAACAAAGTGGACAAAAACATCGACAAAATGCTCTACACAAGATTTACACTGTTCGAGCCCATACCACTTACATGTACCAATAACATAAAGTTCCTGACGCGTTCGAAAGGTGCTGTAGTTGGTTCGTGCCATAATTGAATTTGACGTCGTTGCGCATATCCACTTTTTTTCGCCAATCGCCAATTCTCTCGAATTCATCGATTTTGTGGTGAGCTGCTATAAACTTGTCCCTTGACAAACTCATTTTAACGGTGCGTTTCTATGACAATGTGTCTATGAACTATAGCGAGTAACATGTCTCAGATAATCTTGTGCTGCAGAGCGCTTGTAAAAAACTTGCGCTTTTTGCTTCTTGGAATTTGCACCGGTAACTGTGGTAGGCCTGCCTTAATTACGTCTGTTGAAACTATCCCCGGGGTTCACAGATTCAACAACAGTGATTTCGATATATGGGACAAAAGACAGGCAGATTTCCAATACATAAACGCGCTTAAAACCGATAAACAATTTGAAGAAGTTAAAATAGAGTAAAATGGATATTTTGTAGCAAAGATATGGATATTAAATCTCCCACTCGTGCATTAAAACTTTCTTAAACTTTGATGTCGTTCATTTTTTGTTGGAAAACTACTTTAAAAACCTCCATGCATACCGATTTTCGGAGGTATGGTGCACCTCTCGAACTTGGTGTAAGTCGGACAGTGAGGTACGTCTACAGGCTGTCCCTTAGCGACCATAATGCAATATTTGGTGTCTGGTCCGCGAGGCTGGCACAACTCACCGCTAAAGGTGACGTCAACTTTGCTCTCGACTACTTGGGTGCCTGGTCTGTACCAGCCTATAAATACAACCATAATCTCTTATATCTTACTCTGGTATGAAAGATGTGGTTTGCAAGCACCAGTTTATTCTAGGAGAGGCAATATTCTATTGAAAGGATCGAGTGCTTAAGATTTTGGAATTCCCTCTACGATATCCACAAGCATCGAAGATTTCGCTTTACCGTAGACGGCAAGGAATCAGCCTCAATCCGTGGATCAATTGGGAATCAGGTTGACAAACATTTAAGGTGTCCCAGGCTGTTATATAAACCTTCGTATTGAAGATTTTCGCATCGCTGCTCAGCGACCTGCCAAGCAGCATTTAATAAACAGTGTAACGAACTCACGGAAATTCATTGTCAACTACAGGTCACTTGCGTACATGATATTTAGTTTCGTTTCTCGATATCAGTAATTTAACATTCACTTCAAAACCAAGATTATTCGTTAAACAGTATTTTGCCCACCGGCTCGTTTATTATCGTAAATTCGCAACAGTTGGCGAAAGCGTAGTGCGTACATTTAACGCTCATCGATGCCACAAAAAACACTAAATTTCTGTCTATAAGACCGACTAGCAAAACAAAATTTCTGTTAATGAAACGGTCTTTTCGGTCATAACTTAGATCAATTTTGGACTATAAGTGACTTTCAATCGGACCTATGTGAAAGGCGAATATAACGCCTCTTTGCAAAGCGAATCTACGTCTTATTAAAATTAAGCAATGGAAATTGTCGGTGGTTACATGGTCTTGACATGTCAGAAGACCACTTGCTGGTGGTCTGTTTCCCCGTCGTGTCACTGTTCCGTACAGATAATGACGAGTTTGGGATCAACATGTGTCTCAATTGACAAGAGGATTTTTATCAAAAAGTGGCTTGTATAACATCGAATATTCCCTTTTCAGAACGTTTCCGTTAGCTATCTATCGCATAAGTTTCTATTTTGTGATTGTAATTTTGAAAGGAAAAAAAACGAAGTGAGAATTTTTCTGACCTGTCGCCAATTCGTCAAATGCAAATAACATCCGGAAATTCACGTGTCGAGCATGTGCACTTCATTTCATTATTAGGCAAGTGCTTTCGACCATCTTTTTTAAAACCGGTGGCACCCTGTTTGATAAATCCAATGTATGTTCCTCGTGCCTCAGCTTACCTGGATAAGCGTCAAAAACCGCCACTTCGCATAGCGTAAGTATCTCTTTCTTGTCAGAAAGAAGCTTAATCTCTACCAATGCGGCTTCTGGCGTGTCGTCCTTGCACTTCAGAAGTCGGGTACCGGGTGGAAACACCCCGTGGAAGTGGTAACATAAATGTCGTTCAGGTCTGCCTGCTTGCACCACGTACACGGCGAAATTGTGTAAGCGGCCAACTAAACACATGTAGACTCTACTTGTCAAAGGTTAAAAACACTTCACGCGAAAGTCAATTACTTTGCTTACATTTCTCCACATTTATACAAGGTCAAAGAATCAATCTAAGATCAATACATGTTATCCACGTATATTATAATAGGAGATTGCAAGTCCATAGGAAGACTTCTCTGCCTGGTCAGTCCCACGACCAAATGATAAACAACACAATGCAAACACATACCACGGTCAGTTTACAAATTTCTTCAACATGCTTTTGGGCGGTCAGTTTACATATTTCTTCAAAATGATTTTGGCCCCCTATATGATAGTGTTGTATTTTATATATTTTAGAAATTAGTAATGTTCATCGGGATTTGAACCAAGGTTCTCTGGCTTGGGGCACCGGAAGTGTCACCGATAGACCATTCGTAGCTGCTGGTTTGTTGGGGCATTGTTGTGGGTGGTAATTTCAAATAGTAGATGTGTGGGTAACTAGCTCATGCCGGTTCTATGTTCACTCCAACAGAGGTACCAATCCTGACCTGGGCCCGGTCTCCAATCTCCGTACTCAGACTCGAATCATGCTCAAACTCACACTTCATACTCAACTCGAGTACAGACTCAGCTTTGGTGTATTCAATGTCATACTCGAAAAATCTGTACTCCAAATTTCGAGCACGTACTCAGTTNCGGGACTGGGTGAGGAACTCAAGAAGTAAAGCTTAATAATTGCCAAATGTATCAAAGAAATGGCATAAGAATATTTATTGAAACTAAAACAGTTACAGAACACTCAGAATTCCACGCTATAGACATACTCTTGTAGTTGTAGCGACAGCAGACGATAATGTAGGCCTAGTTCCTGGGGTGGTCTATTCCAATAGTGAGCGATGAATCAGCGCGGCTTTGCGTGATTTTGCATTTCACATCATAAAGAGTTCCATAGCAACTCGAGTATGAGTGTCAGATTTGAGTACGTTTGGAGTCTACTCGAAATACGACATTAGATACGAATTTTTGAGTATGACTCCAGTGAGCACGATTTTGAGTATGAAATCTCGAGTATGAGTATGAGTCTGAGTACGGAGATTGGAGACCGGGCCCTGATTTTGACGGCATTATTGTTTCTGCAGTGTATGGGAAAGGTTGTATATTGGAGCAGCTGTTTGCCATGTTAGGTGAGATTTGTAATTTATATACTTCTGATGTTGTTAATATCTATATGAGGAACTCGTCATGTAAGTCCAGTCTGTTGTGCTTTCTATCATATATCATGAGATGAAATCAGGTTTTGATGAATTAGATTGTACGGGTAATGATTGGCGGCCATGTTGTTCCGTTTGGGTGTGGCTCTATTTTGTTGACACTTTAGTAATACGTACTAATTTTGTATTTCATTCAAGAATCCTTAATCAAAAGGTAGCCGAGGATCATATAACTCACATTGACTCAATAGGTGTTGCCTTATTGTTGTTAATATATTCTAGTATGTGTAAACTGTGTGGTAATAGATTGCTAACTGTGAGTTTCACTGAACATGTCATGTGGCAAAGCTAATTTTAGTATGGAAATCATCTACCGTGAGTTGTAACTGGTTTTATCCCATTGTAAATATTGTTTTATTTGTTACATGATTGAAATCTGCGAAATAAATAGTTTGATATAGCTACCAGCAGTTTGGTTTATATCGAGCCCCGTTACACCCACCTTGCCACGTCCTAGACCCGCCACTGCCATAATAGGCAGTTTTATTTGACGGGATAACGCCACCGTTGAAATCTATTGTAAAAAGTAAAGCAATTTCCGGTGGGAGATACTCTTTTGTAATCAAATCGACCCCACATTGAAACAGACACAATTGTGTGGCCAGATGAATCGGCCAGAGATAGTGCTGAGCAGTACCGTATCCGTCTTTCGTTGTTGAGCACATCCAGTAATAACAAATTCAGATGTGGTCGGTACTGGTGGGTCAATAACTGTCAGGTCATAAATGGAATTGGCTTCTTTTCAACTCATTGTGACTATAACCAATCGGTGGTCCGTCATCCTAAACTTGCAAGTAATGACTTGACTCAAATGACGACATAATAAAATTAGTTTCGTTTGGTGAAGATCAGCCAAATTCGTTAAGATACACCTTTATAGGAAAAACAAAAAATGCGGAATAACACTCGTAAGACGTCGGTCGCAATTTTCTCGAGAATGGTTTCCATGCAGTTTTATTCGCAGTGTCAAGATTAATTGCGTACTGTCACCTTATAGTATACGGTATGTGACCAGGTCAGTATTTGATGTACACTTACAGTGCGGTACGTGTGACTATACCTCCCGCCATAATTTCATGGTACTGACGTTCAGCCCTGTTTAACAATCCCCTTGGTTAACTGGCTAGTGTGACACAAACTTGTACCGGACTGATATTGGTTAAATATACTTATACTTATTTTACTCACATGCTAGGATTCTATTTGTAATCATCACGTAATGAACCGGCAAGTTCGATTTGCGACCAAACCTTCCTACCCACACCCTCCAGTACGGTTTCATTACGTTGTCGGTGTGTGTGCAGCTCTGTCCTTCGAAGTTTGGGTTGGGATTTCCGTCGACAGCTTTCATAGAGGATCCCCAGTCTTTCACTGTGGTTCCTGGTTTCTGCCCAGTCTGCGATGTAACTCGGTTGAAGGCAAGGTTTGCTTGAAGGAACGTCATGGAAACCAGAAAAGACGGAATTAAACATTCTCTGGTGTCCATGGCTAAGACCGCTTCATTGCTTTCCACGCATATTTAGGGAAATATATGCCCCCCAAAAAGAGTAGATATGCTGCACAGCTGGGTAAATATGATAAAACATTGTAAGGATCTGGGGAAAGCTGGCCATATGAATTCTGAAACAAACTCATGCCATTGCATGTTTGAGCGAGTTAAGAAACTTGGTAAGCGGCGAGAAAATGATGTAGTCAGTTCCTTATACTACAATTAAAGGAGAATGCCACCCAAAAACAATCTATTTTGCACCAATTTAGATTGAGTAGTTCTACTCGATAACGGCAGGTTCGTTTGCGTTACCTGACACCTGACGGCAGACGGAGGTGCTGAAATTATCCAATGACGTAATTGGTTTCACACGCATTCTGTTCCGCAGTTCACTCGCGTTACTGGTGTCAGCTTATCGCTTGAATTCATCGTTTAACACCAATAAATCATCAAACTTCGATATAAAACCCTTAAAAGTACCCGAGTTCTAATAAAAACGTGTTGTTTTATTTCGCTGTTACGGATTTATTGGTATTTGGACACACCGTGACCTACAGAGTTCAGCGGGCCAATTTAACAAGGTCCGTAGCAGGAGTTTGGGGTCTGCTCGAAGATAAATTTGAAGTATTCATACGTGAAATACAGACATGAGAATCAAGATATGTGCTGTTCGTACTTGTCATTTTTTGAGTTCTTAACACACAAAACGCTTGTTATCCCGACCAGTTCCTCGGAACCCGATCAGGCCCGTCGCGGCCGGACTGACACGTTATCCTGGCCAGTGGCTCGGAACCCGATCAGACCTGTCGCGGCCGCCCAACCTGGCACGAACATAAACCAGCTTGAGTTGGAGACTAAACCTCCAGTCAAGAAAATAATAGTGAGCCAAAGAAATGATGAGCGCGTAATTATTTATGTGAATTGGCCACGAAACTGAAAATCTACTTACTTGTCGGGGGTCGAGAAATCGGCCCCGTACACAGACCGTCAGGCCAAAGGTTGAACAGTAACAATGATTTAAATAATATAATGTATTTGTATTTCTAAATAAAGATTCCCCTAACATGTGACAATAGCATATAAATCGAGTACTTGTTTCACAACAGCTTTCTGTCAGCAAACACTAAATTAGCATGCGCTCACACGGCCTCGGTGCCCGGTCAATTACCTTTGTTGGGGGCATCAAAAGCCGGTAACGCAGTGGTTTATTCATTGCTGTCTCATCAAAACATTTGCACTCACGAGCGCTCCAAGGCATTACACTTTGTATCTAATGAGACAGACTTTGCTTCAGTTTCATATAAGCATTGGTTAGGATCATTTTACGGTGAGAATAATTCATTTTGAAACAGAACGCAGAATAGTAGACGTCTACACGGCAACTCGCCCGGCGCCAATCCCGACTTTAGTCAATAGGTCATTCGACGATGAATTCAAGGGTCGCATCGTTAGGTTTCACAGGCTATCAGTTCGAAACGGAATACACTGATCAAGAAATACTACTGTAGAGAGGCGCCGTGAACATGCATAGGCAACGGAACGTATGGATAGTTCTTTGGTAAGCCGGAATTCGTCAGAGAAATCACTCACGACGAAGTGCCGGCCACTCACACGGAGGTGTTTCACGGCCTCATACTTGCTATTAACAGCATACCTTTCTTTTTTTTCACTACCGCAAGCCACTTCCTAACCATTTCGGGCTCTCGGGGAAGTCAAAAAACGATATACCCGCTTTCTTCTCAGCTCCATAATTCGGACAAGTGGGAACCGATACACCGCATTCACTCTGCAGACGAACCACTGACGTCGCTGCGTCGCTTCTCACCTTCCTCCTAGGTTAATGAGGCACCTCACGAGAAGGTAATGTCGACCGTATAAGAAGCGATGTGGATAGAGTCCGATTGAGACGATGAAAAATACTAATTAAGTCGGTTGGCAATCGCCTTTAAATTAGGCGAGTCAGCCTAGAGCGCCATGAATCAAATTACGTTCACCAAACTTCCACTTCATTGTTATTCGTTTTGCAATCCTGTGATGCGCACAGCTCACAACAAATTGTCAGTAGTGATTTCACTTTGATGGTAGTTTTGAGTGTTTCACAATCAGAAACAGAATTTTTGAGCAAACTTTATTTCTATTAAAGTCCATCGTCTGAAAAAGGATACCAGATTACCAGTTGGACAGACACACGAAACTTAAACATTTTTCTGAATATAATGTTGACGGCAGAGTCATGTTAGAAGCAAACAAAAAACACCAAAATTAATTGGTTTCAAAATTGATTCTATAGTCTCTAGTGTTATACATGTACACCCTGCAGCCTACTAGCGCAATTGTGATATTTTGTTCTGTTTACTCACTCCTAGCGATGAGCTAAATGTGTCTACCGTACCAAGATATCTCATTGCTCATAGGTACGAGACGTGTAAAGTCGCACAAGAATCCAATGATTCATCGAACTGTGTCAAACGATCGGTCAACAAACCAGTGGCGCATGAAGAGCTTTTGATTTTTATGTGAAGTATGGAGCTATGTTTTTCTTGCAATGCTTGTGGCGAAAGCAAAACTTGAGCCTTTGAAAAAAATTGTGAATTTGTCAATGATAACATACGTTTTGTAGCATTTCTGCAAAATCTTGTAAAACTATTGTAACATTTTTTCTAGAATCGCTAGTGGGTTGACAGAGGAGCTGAAATCTACATGTATAAGCGATAGATAAATCACTTCGCTTAAGAAGGGGTGTTCTAATTGAATCGTTCAGTAAACAAGATGGCGCGCGTGATGTGTAGAGTACATGTATACGTCAGAGCTTAAAATAAATACAGTGCGACAAGTATTGTCTTTAAACACTCCTCATTCTCGCTATGGTCACAACTGTTTGAATTCGGTTACCAACAATTTGGCTATGATGTTTTAGTTATTTCTTTTTGAATCTGTGTACATTTTATCAAGATTTAAATGAAAAAGTATGAAAAAGCTTAGTTTCTGTGTGACGGCATCAGTGAATCTGGTCTTTGTGTTTGAGCTGTTCTACACCAGTTCAACTGAGTATTGTGAAAAGTTGTATATGCCGGGAAGATGTTGTAGAAGCAATTGTCATGTCAGACAATATTTCAGTTGCCAAAAGACCCTAATATTGCCCACAATTGCCTCATGTTTGTGCGTCAGACGCGGGTTTTGAAGAACCGTGCTTCGATCCGTCGCTGAATCGGAGAATTGATGAAGGTTTCTCCAATGTGTAAGTGTAAAAAAATATGTTATACCATTACTGGGTGATTTGCAAAGTTTCCATGAGCCTATTCTTGTTCCAGGTACATGTACACTTCATAACCGAATAGTAGAATGACAATTCCGTGCAAGGGTCAACCTCAAGGCAGAAAAAAAAATAATTTGAGACTACGCTGACATTTTAGTCTCATCTGAAAGCCCATTCAATCTAGATTCAGGACCCATATTTGATTGTTCTATAGCGTTTCAATTTTTTGGCTAAATGGACCCATTTTGGGGGTCGATTGAACTTAAAAAATTAACTCGGTTTTCATTTGTGTTGCTAATTGTTGTCATAAAAAGCCAACTAGGGTATTTCACTATACAATCAGATTTGTGCAATTCTATGAACCACAAACTTTATAAAAAATAACATTTCAACATTAGCACATCATTGACCAATTGAGATCAAATGTCTACTCCTGGGTTTCTTGGTGCCGTACATGTACGTAGGTTTCAAAAACGTGTTTAAAAGTATAATTACGTTAAAAGTTTTCAATCAAAATTAGAATAATTTCAGATTGTCTTTTAACTTGTTACTCGATGTTATTGACAATAGATCCTAGGGATTATTCGTTAAGTCAGAAATTGCGTGACAGAGGTACTGGAACTTTGTATTTGCGTCACGTAAGTCCGTCACACCCATGAAATTACAATTTTTCAGTCAAAAAATATAACCTTTTATCCCATACGCCTTGATTCTGTCAAGGGAAATACTACCTCCCACACCACTTCAACAGTGACCTCTGACATGGAAAGTTCAAAGGTAGGTCAATGAGGACTCGATATCGTTAGCCAGTTCGATCACCAAACTTTCAGAAAATAGCTTAAAGTAATGCAGTTATAACGGTCAACATACAATCCGGTCTCAATCGTAACATCTGGTACAGAACTGTTGATTATATTACAGTTCTGTCTCGGTTTTCATTTGCTAAATATTATATCGTCTGCAACTCAGGCGCCGATTCCTCGATAACTACAATATCAAATATTGTTGTTATTTAACTACTTTCAGGAGATGTTACAAGTTCAATGAAAAGTTACCCTTGTTTTCATTTTTGTTATCTCTTTTCAAATAATAAATCGTCACATTTAAAATTGTTTCTTTTACTAGGGAAAACTTGCAGACTAACGCGCACGTACATATATATAGGATGTGATCCGCCAAGTGAACATTCTGAATGAAGTCTTTAAAAGAAATTGTTTTCCTAGGAGGAACATTTTTTTCACAATTGATCAAAATTTTCTCTGATTGTACGTCCGTCCCCAATGGAATTGGCCAGAATATAAGACATACATGTAGATGCCACTCAAATAACTTGAGGTCAAGACCGGAGCCAGTACAGAGGTCGGAGTCGGACACTGGACAGAGATAATGGACGGATAACAGCGTTACACAGCAGTCGTGAGCTTGGAAAAGACAAGAGAGAAACAAAAGCCATTTACCAGAATTAAAATCCAGTTAGCATCATTTCAATTTTGCATGATCATTTCTGTGAAAGCACTCTGCAATTGAAGAAAAAATCAATGTCTGCTCTTGGCGACTGTGCTTCGAAAGCCAGGCTTATATTTACAGTTCGAGACACATATTACTCGGCACTGAAGTGATTTGCAAACTAAATCGTGATTCGACAAAAGGACTGTCCGCAGACTTAATAGACACCGATTCGACTTTAATTGCCGAAGACACCATTGCTGATGGGTCGAGTAAGTACACCCTCAAACACGAGGTCAGCCGATATAGCGAAGTCTTTGTCATTACCTGCTTCACCTATGGCCATACTGTTTTGTTCAACCCATCTCCATATTTGATTTCACAATACTAGTAAAGCTCTCTCTCTCTCTTTCCAAGTGTAAGTAACTCACAAAATCACTACTGTCCGCCATTGCAAACACATTTGTGCTATCGACTGATCAACGTCGAAGCTAAGGACATCACGCAGCTGGAAACCAAATAATCGTGTTTCTTTAAAATTTAAAATTTCTCAATTATTTCCCAAAATAAGTGCGTGCATGGTTAGATTTTGAGTTATCAAATCATTATACACATTCTAAAACCTAAAAAACCAACAATTCATTGTAGGAACGGAGTACTTGTTCAACGAAAACCAAGACAGAGCCCAACAGGAGTATATTGTCGACCCTGACTAAGCTCTAACCAACTCTGGTTAAGCATTTGAAGGGGTATATTGGTAACAAGCTATGCTATTGCTATGTTAGTTATATTGCCTAGTTTAAAAGGTCGGTATTGGACAGTATACTCACTGTAGGGTGTCAGCCGGTCATTAAAAGTCATCCTGAAGATGCTGAAAAACGATACCATCCAAAAATCACGTATAATGAGCATATGTACAAAAATGGACTTTTATGTACGTTGCCTATTTTCAGCACGATAGCATGACACTCTGACATGTAAGGCATTATGTTTTTAAACACGCGACACGTTCAATAAACTAGCAAGACGAAGATGATCATTGTTTATGAAAGAAACAATGTACCGTAGTCGACAAATCAAACCTTAATAAACGGAGTTGGGAGTCCTCATGCTGAAAGCGTAGAATTCAGTGCTGTACATATCGCAATCATTAAACACACGCACCATTATTAACCACCATACGTCAAAATTAGGATTATCTTCTCAAATCAGTCATAAGGCGAATCTAATTGCTCGGATTCAAAGGGTTTGTTCTGAACCCCCCTCGACCCCCTCGACCCACAACACCTTCGACCAACGACCCACAACCCCTTGCCCTACAGCCCACAACCCCCTCGACCCTGTCTATACATGTACTCAAGCTTGACTCCATCTGAACGCAGAACACGCGCTGAATTGTAGGACCAATAATAAAACGATACCAAATCAAATCAAAGACCCACCAACCATACAAATATTGTTCCCTGCAGAGTGCAATCATCCCGTCTGCTCTTCAGTGAATTCAAGAGTGCGGGGAACCAACACAAGGGGGCTATTCGGAAAATTTGCATTAACTAGAGGGCGCGCGTGTACTAGTCGTGATAGATTAAGAACCTCGATTTCGCGAGCTATTTAAATAGATGGTGAAATGGCTTGTTGCCGTGCCAACTGAATCTGAGATTGCGTGAAAAGGGTGCTTCTAAGAGAGTAAGTAAGCACTACCTTATACAAAGATAAGGTTCGTGATTATTTTAACGATTGTTCCATGTTTATTCTACTGATGCCTGCTAACTGAGGTACTCGCCGATGTCGACTTCGCGGCAGTCGCCAGTCTGGTTACTCTTTGTTTGTTGTAATGTGTGTTACGATGCTTGACGTAGCACTCGGGAACTTTTTGTTCATCAAAGCAGTTTTATTGTTTGGAATGATTTCTAACAGGTTTATCAGTGACAGTTACATCAATGAATGCTGAATGCTTAACTCGATACTGGTTAGTGAGTTAAAGATTACAATCCAAGCCCAATGGCGTGGCAAAGGGTACGTGACAAATATCCATTAGACTATTTGTTTACTCCCTATCCTATATCTTCCGAAAATCAATTACATGTACATCTTGAAATGGATAACTATCATGTCTGTTTTCACGTGACCTGTGGTTTTAGGTTTGAGGTCTTGTACCGTGCATCGCTTCCCAGTTGCTTGAAACCCGATCAGGCCCGTCGCGGCCGGTTTGAAGCCATCATGAGCATAAGCCAACCAAAGTTGGAAACTAAATTTACAGACAAGAA
Source organism: Phoronis australis (assembly GCA_002633005.1). Lineage (NCBI taxonomy): Eukaryota > Metazoa > Phoronida > Phoronidae > Phoronis > Phoronis australis. The sequence continues at coordinate 806,096 of NMRA01000139.1, read as the reverse complement.
AACACAATAATGTTGAGACAAAAAATCTTGTGTGTGGGATTATTTTGGTGAATTAGCCCCGGAAATGCAAATCGACTTAGTTGATGGGGGCCGCGTTATCAGGTCCCCGTTCCACAGAACGACAAAGATGTCATACTCGGAAGGTTCAAGCCTTGGTGCAATCAGTTCATCTTGTTCCCGAAGCTTATGTGGCCACTGCTTGTCTACGACGTCACGTGATCCTCAGCTGAAGAAATGGAAAGGGTAGCAAGCCGATTCATTCGAAGGTGGCTTGGAATACCCGCGTCATTCAGCAACGTCGGACTATACTGCAAGTCGTCAAAATTGTACTGCCAGTCTCTTCTGTGGTAGAAGAATACAAAGTTACCAAAGTCCGAGCCAGCATCACTCTGCGGAATATATCTGACCAGGCCACCAGGGGATGCAATAACCAGTCACGCACAGGAAGTAAGTGGTCCACCACCTTGCCGATCAGTGAAGCAGAGAGTCGGCTGAGGCACAGGCAGTTGGTAGGAACAGCTTGCCAGTGTAGGCAAGGGCTGGGCTATAAGACCGGTGAACCAGCTAGGGAAAGATCTAAAGATCCGGGCAGAGACAGAATAATCAGGGAGGTTAGATCATCAGGGAACGAAGAAAGGTACGCCCGAGCAATCCAGATGGGCCAACAGGGAGCATGGATCAAGTGGGACAAAGTCTTACAAAGGGAATTCAAGTGAGCTGATTTGTGGAAGATGTCTCCTCTGAAAGCCAAATTCCTCATTAGATCTGTTTACGACGTACTGCCTACTCCCAACAACCTTGCTACTTGGGGCCTTGTTGACAGCCCGAGCTGTATTCAGTGTGGACGCAGATGTACGTTAGAGCACATCCTATCATCTTGAAGCGTCTTTTTGGCATCAGGAAGGTACACTTACCGACACAACCAGATACTGAAAGTTTTTGCAAGGATGTTGGTTGACGAGGTCAAGAGCAAACCGAAGCCGAGAAGCCACCGCATCAATTTCATAAGAAGTGGTGATGAGGCTTGTAAAAGGAAGACCCCAGCGCACAAAGGCATCCTAAACACAGTCAACGAATTGAGAGGGTGGGCAGACCTTGCCTGTCACCAATCATTCTTCCATCAACACATTGTTCAGACGACGCAGCGTCCTGACGTGGTTATTTACTCGGACAGTTCCCAATAGGTCATCTTGACTGAGCTCACTATCCCGTGGGAGATTAGGGTGGAAGAGGCACAAGAGCGAAAGAACTTGAAGTACGCAGACCTGAGGAATGACTGTCATGTTAACGGCTGGAGATGTCGGCTGCCGGGGTTTTCCGGCCAGTTCGGTCATTACCATGGCGAGGTGTCTTGGCGTCTCCGTGTCAGGAAAGAAGGCTCTGCTGCGCAACGTAACCTCTGAAGCTGAACAGGCATCTTGTTGGATTTGGATGAAATACCAACATCAACACCACCAACAACCTTCATGCAGAGCCTGATCAACTCTGTTGTCCGTCCTACTAGAGGTGGTCTAGGTTTAGGGACGAAACCCTTAAGGACAGTAGGAGATCAACTGAAAAGGCGGCTGAGTACAGCTCCATCAAGTGTTTAAATTAAGTTCCGGGCAAAACATGTACAAAAACAATGATTCAAATAATATACTATATCTAAATAAAGATTCCCCTAACATCTGACCATAGCATATAAATTCGAGTTGCATGTATTGTTTCAGAACAGTTTTCTGTGAGCAAACACTGAATTAGCCTGCGGTAAGACGACCTTGATGCCCGGTCAGTTAGCTATATTGCACCTAAAGCCGGTAACGCAGTAATTGACCTATCGCCAGGATTATGCCGGACGGCTTAATTGACCAATCAGAACAAAGCATTCTTGGCACACCTTCGTCTGCGTTTCCAAGCCGCCATTATACCCGACAAACCACACGTAGTCTAGTAAAACTTACTTTAGTCTGTAGCTCAAGAAATTGTCCGCTAAGAATAAGGAAACGGTGTTGAAATGGCGTGTGTAGCACCGACAGCCGTTATGCTGCACCAGAATAATATCCCTTCATTTTTGGCATGTCCTAAGCCGAAAAATGATGTTGAAAAGCGTAAACTATGAATCAAACTGTACGGCCACACGAGCAGCTGAACTTAGCGATGTTGCTTGATAACTCGAAGGCTATAATAAACACAAATGTATTAGTTCCAAGATACGCACTTTTCAGCTTGGTGGCTATGGTGAAGGGCTATCTCAGATTGTGACTCCCGAGTTTAGTATACGTCTGGCCGCCTTTGTCTCGACATCTGCTGGATCTCAGCTCTCTAGCGGTATAGTCCCCGGAAATTGTAGTTTTCAAGGACATTTTCATTTTATTTTTTTATTTATTTCAACCTAACAGATGTACGTTTTTGTTATTCATAAGCCCGTAGGCTGGCGTTCAAATGAACTTCTCTCCCCGTTAAAATTCAGAGACTCGATCTGCACAGGGATCGAGGGCACTGGATTACTGCCGGTAACTCAAAGCCTTGGTCGAGCTGTTGTCACTGAACATAAACTGTTGAATTCCTTTTTGGCGTGTACCTCTAGTATACACTGTGTCTGTAGAGTTAGACAGAGCTCATTTTGAAGTTGTTCAGACATGATATTTAGATTTATGAAGCTTTAAAAAAGAATTTGAGTTATTTTTGTAAATACCCTATTTTTTCAACTACCACACCAGACTTTTGTAATCTTTCAAGTTGTAACCATACCACGACTTAGTAATTATGCTACCTTCAAAATTAAATGAAAGTTACCTTTATGGAATGAAAGTACAAAAAAATGCCAAGTTCGTAAGAAGGTAGGCCTAATTTTAATGTCTTTATGGTGCAAGCGGACAATTCCATAGGCGCAAGCAAAATGAAACAGCAAGAGCGTGAAGCGTGAGGAAATATTGAGTTCAGTAACTAGGACCGGTAGCGGAAGAGGGAGGGGGGGCTCAGACCCCAGATCGCGGCGGAATCGTGTTCCTGTTTTTTTTTTATTCCACCGATAGATTTTCCGAACAGAAGGTCCAAAGGTCTGCATCCCAGGCCCCTGCAACTTTCGGGCCGCCTGTGTACATACAATTGCACTTTGACCAATTCCACGAGGCAACATGTTGGACACCCTTGTGGTATCCTAGATCCGCCACTGAGTTCCAGACATTAACTTGACTGACTTAGACACAGCCCTAGACCTACCCCGCCGGAGCTTGCTGTTTGCCTAGGACGAGATGAATGTGTACATGAGCTATAAACCTGAATTTTTTTGATCAAAATATTTCGTTACAAGATTAGAAAAGCGTAAACAGTGCTGTCGTGTCGACCTAGTCAGAGACTATAGTGCATGAATTGTCTGTAATCTATGAGCTACTTTACTCTGGGAGTTCCACCAGTTGTGACCTACTTTTTATTTGGCAAAATCTAGCAGACGACAGAATAAAAATATCGGTGAATCTTCACTGATTNCTCATATATTTGGTATTAACGGCATACTTTTCATTATTCACTGCCGCAAGCCACTTCTGAAGTAAGGAAATCGAAAAAACGCTATACCCGCCTTACCTCTCAGCTTCATAGTTCGCACAAGCGGGAACGATACACCAGCGGCACTCATTCTGCAGAAGAACCACTGACCATCGACCGCATACGAGGTGATGTGAATGTTAACCGATTAAGAAGGTAACAAGACCTTTCAAATCCGGGTGGTATTCTCCTTTAAGTTCGTCAACCAAGGATTTCGCTCAGCGCAGTTGCTAGCAAGAGGTACGACTTAATAACACCTTCCTGCTAGCACTTATCACATGACGTCAGTAGCTCAAAATCTACAAGCAGTAGATCGAATTTCTGAGAATGTGGACCTTTACTAAGATTCACGGGGTACGTTCATAGCTTAAATTGTGTATTCGTTGAATTTTGGTAAACTGTTGTTCTTGTGTTTTAGTGGACCTTTTCGGGGTTTTTGTTTCTCTGAGGCGGAGCCTTTTGTCCATTTCGCCAAATGAGAGGGCTCGTTGGAGCCCCCCTGAATGAGCGTACAAAATACAAGTAACCAGTGACTATGCTGAACTTGCCGTTGTGTGTCAATTTCCACGCGCACGTCTATTGAGTTATTACAGAATGAACTATATATGTTGCTGTAGATTATTTCCAAATTCCGATCTTGGACCTGTTTATCTGTTTAACCTAGTTAGATTTTAATGTTGGTTAACTCGCTACATTTCCTACGGATTTCTCTTTAAGTGCGAGGGGAATATGTCGTGTCTTGCCATTTAAATGATTAAGCTGGTGCTGCCATCTATTACTGTTCTTATTCACAAGAGAGGGAGAACGGACTACTTCCGGTTTTGTGTTCACATTTTCTAGATGTTACATGATATAATCCACCACCATCAGCTACTTATGGTAAGATGCCACGTATTGTGCCCGCACTTTCAATTGTGGTGCTCACAGTTGAAATTTTCAGCCCATTTCATCAAGACGGTTTAACAAAACCAGATTTAAGACTTAAACCTGGTCTTTCTAAACCTGGTCTAATTTTAGACCTAACTTGCATTTCACCAACATGGTTTAAAAGTCGGAGTGCCTGGTTTTGTTAGACGATGAAGCGGGTTTAGTAAAACTAGGTTTTAAGTATCCAGCCACCCTACTGTGTGGATCCGGGTTAACCTAACAAAGAAACTGTTACCGTGATTCAATGAAACCTTGATCACGTGGGTACACAATGGTACACAGCAGTAGCATCAGTTTAGATATTTGCAAAAAAACGTTATTACGTTTTCTCACCAGGAAAAATGCTCCCTCCCATAACTGATCAGAGAAAAACCCAATGTGATAATCAAGAACAAGAAAATTTTATGCCAAGTCAAGTCACCAGTGTTGGAGTGATATTGATCCAGAATAAAGGTCAGAAAGAAAATTTTATCAGTGAAAGATTGCAAAGAAAAACGGCAAGGGACCCAGTGGCACATTTAGGATATCATGAGGAGATATTGTTCATTTCGTATCGTCTGTGTCCAACACAAGTATACACAATAAAGTACTTGTTCAAGATTAACCGCAACATAGTAAATGCAAATGTTTATTTCCGTGTCATTTTCCTTTTTTGCGGCCAAAGGGTGCATAGGGGCGGATCAAGGATTTTGAGTAGGGGAGGCCAGGGCATAGTATTAGTCAATATTTTGCTCGTCTGACATTCGCACCCTCGAACTGCCAAATGCAATCTGGGAGAATTTTAGGGGGACCATGCCCCCTTTGGCCCTCCTCTAAATTCGCCACTGTGGTAGGACCCCTGGCCGGCAACCTTATATGGGGGACCAGTTGAGATGGAACTCGCCCAGAATTATCATTAGATGCATTTTTCGTCATACGCGTAGCGCTTGCGACTATGACGTTCTGCTCGAACCGTCATAATCTGGGAAAATACGAAGGAAACAAATCAGTACGTACTGGTATAGGCGGATCCAGGGGTTCAAGGGGTCCGGACTCCAATTTTACTTTATTTTAGTGATACGAAATCTATAACTTTCAAACTGTTGACCAAGGTCCTCCTTTTTAAAATCCTTGATCAGACCCCCGACTTTAAAAATTCTAGGTCCCCCCTGTTACGTTTGATCTTGTGTCGTCCTAAAACTGAATATTGAAAATAGTCCGTTCTTGCTCTAAATTAGAGTCGTAAATGCACACCACAGCATCATTAAGTTGCACCTATATCGTACAAGTCTGCCATATTTAATAGTATAAACCTTGGTCTGACCAAGTCTAAAGTTTAACCTGATTTAATATCTTAAGACAGGTCTAAGTAATATACACCTCGTCGGCGAAATGAAAACTGACTTAAACCTGAAACTGAAGTTAAACCAGGTTTTACTAAACCATTGGTCTAAAAGTTAAACCAATTTTATGAAATGTACATTATCTTCAAACCTGGTCTAAGTCCAGTTTAAACCAGATTTAAATTTAAACCACCTTTATGAAATCGGCTGTTTGTGTTTTCCTCCACACTGCTTTTTCCTATTACCAAAATACATATGCTTATGATGTCAGCGGATGTTTACGAGCCGACAACCACCAATATTTTATTAGAATTTTGTAAGCAGTGCTGTAGTTAAAACCCCAGACTTGTTTAAGAAAATATTTTCCAGATACCTTGACATATATTTTTTATTTTAGTCTCCAACTCTTGGCATTCGTGATAAAACCCCTTAACTGCTTTTCATCTCTCGGCCATAGTGTTTCGTCTTTCACAACTTATCGATCTTTGTAGTGTTGTTCACCCTTTCAAGACGTCTATGAATGTCATTACGTCCAGTCCCCCATTTGTGGGGTCTCACTGGAATTCTGGTCACTGACATTTGTAATCGTTCTCGACTATACCTACGTGTGCTTCGTGCGTTTTGGTTCTCGGCATAGGTGTCCTCTGGTTCTGTGAAGGCCGTGTCAGGTTGGGAAATCTCACTTTCTACTGGTTCTTCTCCTAAAATGTCTCCATTCTCGAAATCCTCTTCAGGGTTTATTTCATCGCCGATCTCCAGTAAGGGAAATTCTTCCTGACCGTCGTAGAGTTCACCACCTTCCATAAACGAGTCATACTCTTGTTGACTCTCCTTATTTTTACGTTTATGCTTTTTCTTTCTCTTCTTTTTTGTCAGGTCGCCTTCCTTCTCTTCGGAAGGCAATTCTGCCTCTTGGTAGGATAATCTCGTTCCATTCTCTATACAGCATAAAGATAAAAGTCACTACAATCATCTGCTCAAAGTCAATTGCATAAACCTTGCGCTACAACAGAATAAAGATTCGCTAAATATGCCGTGGGCGAGAGTAAATCCGTATAGTGAAGCGGCAATCAAAATATCCAGACAACATTCTTGGATAACATTGGAGGTGAACAATTTAAAGACAGCGTAAAATGGCCAAGTTACATTTGAACATGTTAAATATGTGTATTATTGGTCAACACGAGTGTGCCGTCTCTTTGTTTGCTCCAAACATTATCTGATTACGCTAATAACTATCGTACGACCTCATCAGGAACTCCATTGAACGACTAATAAACTTAGGTGGCGCTCGTACTAATCCATGTAAATGACATCATCTTTGGGAAGCATGACCTACAGTCCCTTGCAACAACAAGAAAATTTACCATAAGAGTCGGCTGCAGATTTCCAAATTACGTGTATATGATACAAAAGTGTTTAATTGAATAGATAGACTCAGATCTTGGCAGTTCCACTTGCATAGAATATCCTTCAAAGTCGCACAAAAATGACGTCAATACATCAGTCGACTGTGATAGGTCAAGAAAATGAAAGTGGGTTTCCGAAGAGGGCACATAATTTAGTAATTAATTAGTGGTTGTGTGGAATAATTTGTGTTGCGCAGCACTACATGTATTTAGCATATCTTAAATGATCGTTTTACTTTGTCTTTAAGCGCTGAAAGAAATTCCTCCAGCCACCGAGATTCGATGGAGTTATATTTCAACTCAAGGTATAATCGGGCTATTTTGAACGTAATGATAAATGACTTGGCATTTCAATCTCGTCTGGGACATGATTGGGGCAAATGCTGTTATAACACGGTTAACATACACGTATTTTGTATTCGAATGTTTTGGGAAAGTGGAAAAACATGTGCCCCGGTATTGGACCTGAGGGTTTGAATTACACTCCAAATGTTGTCAGAACGTTTCAAAAAAGTTTCAAACTTTGTCTATATACGAAAAAACATTATTACGACTGTCCAATTGATTCCACCTCTAGTTTGACTATCGGTTTCCAAATCCTACCAAGGCGGCTGAGGCCCAGTGTGATCCCTAATCGACACGCGTTTGATTAGTCAATAGAGCACGCATTGAGCCTGCTTTAGCAACATGCAACTCACGCCAATGGCTTTCTCGTTTATCTCCGTCACTCGAATGTTCCAGAAGAACGTCTGAATCTTGTACTTGTACTTGCAATTTAGGTGTTTTCTGACTGCATAAAGAACACAATGTGAGTATGAGCCAATGCACATCTATCATCATGCGTGCGTTATGTTTTAAATAGTCTCTCACAGTAGTGTGTCGTATACTTAAGGTTGTTAAGACTTAGAAAAATGTTCAATTAACGTTAATTTCTTAACATCATATCTGTGAAATGGCTGATCGGACCCCTATGAAATCAAAGGTACTTTTCTAAAAATACTGCTAGGAAATTATTTCAAAATGTGTACGCGTAACTTCAACCGTTGGTTTGTTTTGGATAAAACTTCCATTTTTTGTGAAAGCCACGCTCGGGTTCTCAAGTAATCCCAGACTGGTAATAAATCAACAGCTGCAGGATTTCTTTTTTTCCAAAAGTCAGTGTATGTCTGCGTTAAAACAGGTGTTTTTGATGTGTGGATACAAACATAGACTTAATGGTCAGGTCCTACATGACCGTTACATCCGCTTTGATTAATTTGGATGCCTACAAAAAACAAACCATCTACAGATGCAGGACCGCATCAAGCGGAGCAGGTTATGGAAAATGATGTGGCAAAGACAGGCGATTTAAACCTTGTTTCTCCTACTTAAAGAACTCCCTAAATAGGATTACTTACCGTATATTTTTGTTAACGTAGTAGTAAACGCAAGAAATAAGACCGATAAGTAACGCCAACGACGTAATCGACAGGAACGCAATCAAAAACCCGGGTACTGAAAAGAAAAAAAGGGAATAATGTTGAATTTTGCAGTTTTGTGTAACTCATTAAGTTTTCTTCCCGGTAGCAACATCTGGTAACTCGGAATTATTGTTAAATATTCCAAATGAAGGACCGTGTCCAACGTTTGCCATTTGATATGAAGTCATATTACCAGATTCGCTTTTCTATGATATGGCTGGAAATTGCGAGGTATATAGATAACGTACGTCCCAGAGCCTTCATACACATGTCATAATCTAGTGCAAATTAACTTGTCACGGCAGCTCTTCGAGCTGTGACGACACTACATGCAACTTAATATACTCCACAATGATGTTCTGGACCAGATGGTCCTAACCGGGCAGAAGTCCGCTTGGATTAAAGCCGTTTATATCAAGCTTGGTCACAAGGGCCCTGGAAACTTAACAAAAATCTGATACAGAATTATGTGGACGGCGCTTAAATGTACATATGCCTGCCTGATAACCCATTACCTCCCACCTATTCCAAAGCCACATGTTGCAGATTACTGCTTATCAACCTATAACTTCATGAGTATTAGCCCATTCCCCAACATGCACTTGTGATTTCTGTAGACAGTCGATATAACGCAACATCTCCCGTCCCTACCAGAAGGTTTGTGATCAATTTCATCCACTGTAGTCACCGTTCCATTTCCACCGTAATCAGAATTCCCAATATTCGTGACATCTGTGGGCACTTGACTGTTTCTCAACACGGGTTCTTTCGGTCGCCTCGTCGAAGGTGTTGCTCGTGGCCGAGCACCTTAAAAACCGGAACATAACCTTGAAGAAGGGAAATACTGTAATAACTTGCATGTAGATATACATGTACGCGATCGACTTGTTGAGAAGCAGAAAGTTAGTGCTTACGGAGCATGAGTTAAGCCTAGTTGTGTTAGCACATACGTCAGTGGCCACGAGCTGAGGTCAGATCACGTGTTGTAATACACTACGAGCCGATTACAGCCAGCTGGCTTAGACTTTTCCTGATTGATCATATAAAACATGAGAATTTACTAAGCAAATGGTTAACATCAACAATCATTTCCTTCAAATAATTTCACTTTGAAAACAAAAGGCAAGGGTATGTCACATTTCTGCTTTTGAAAAGTGGGTTTCTGCTTCCCTTTCTGGTGAAAGTCCCGTTGCCGAACTATGTTTCAACTGACTCACGAAATGTCGTCGATTTCCACAACTTGCCGTTTGACAGATCGAGGACAGCCGACGTGTGGACAAGAGGGTCTCGGCGCTTGGTGACTGCCTTCTCGGCCACCCAGTCACCGTATGCAGGCGGCGGTTGTGCCGTTGGATAGGAATGCCTAACTGGAGGTGACAGCACTCGAGTGCTGGGTTGCCTATGTTCTCTTTCGTTTACTACTGAGGAGCTGTCTCCTTTGACACCGACTGTTAACCCACCTTAAAGAACGGTGCAATGACCAACGATGCATTTAGGAAATAGTGTCTATTCGGTCTTCTACGCCTGGGTTGTTGATTTAGGCACCGGAACCAATGAAAGTGATTTTTATTTTGTCCGAATATAATGAGCACAGCGTCTGCACTGCGTTAGTTGGAACACATTGTGTACCGATTGAACACCTATAACTGATGACGTCATTTAAGTGACAACAGCGACGGGATTTTCACGTGGAAAGAAATGCACTACAGTAGAACTTTACCAAGATGCATGTCAACTTTGCAATTACTTGTCCTCTGCTTCTGACATTAGGCTCACATATGTGTTTTATCTCCTCCTTCCCAATATAGACACCTTCGTTTATTATTCTAGCTTCATCTGCGAGCAGCCTGTAAAATGTTTAAGAACCTAAGGTGCTCAAACTTTACGTGAGTCTCTGCAAGTTTGCCTGTGGACCAGAAGGTGCATGAATGCGTTCTCCTCTATTGACATGCATTTTGAGGAAAGTGTTAGGTGATATTTCTTCGAAAACACGTCACTTGACGAATACGTGGAAACACCAACATGCATTTACTCAATGCTTTATGTCAACGTGTGCTTGCATCGCGCATTATGCATTACGCAGTACCAGGATCAACACCAATTTATGCTCAACGTGCTATTTGTGTAAAAAATACTGTGATGAAGAATGACCATTAAGCTTTTCAACCACACGTTTTTAGTTTTTGAGGTATCGGTTCGCTAAAATGAATAAAAAGCCATCAAACAAAACCAATTCAGTCTTTAATGTACCGCACAAACGAGGATTTTTAAATGTTAAAGAAAAAATTACATTTCCAGCTTTCCTCCAAGTAGTAGGTCGTTTGGTCACTTGACAGCAAAATACAACGGCGTAACGTACGGTGTAACAGGTTGGAAGACGAGGACAATTTTGAGCGAGAACTGGAAGATTACTATGAACTAAGAGAGATAAGGGAGTGGATATGAGAAACACAGACACTGACAACGAATATGACACACACTTAGCAAACATTCGGCGGTTTTGAGGCCTTATGATATTGAGCAATGGGCACGAGAAGTCCTGCAACCTAGTTAAGTGGAACTTCCACCAGGATGCTGCAGGGCAGAGAATTCTGAAGGATGAGTACCTTTCATCGTTTATTGATGTTTTACATTAATTGCGTTGTAGCTGTCAGTAGCATGTTACATAGGTACTTGTAGTACAACCAATTCCGTTGTCTTTATAATAATACCCGACCCTAGGTCAATTTATCGATTAGCCGTCACCGACGTTGTAGTCCAGTTTGCAATACCGGCTCCCGAACGACACAACTATTCGCCAATGATGCTGGTCTTAGCACTTCCGTTTGTATTGTATTGCTTACAATTTACGAAAGCCTTACGCCATTGGTCGAGTTTAAGATAACAATAGCTTTTAAGTACAGTGATTGGCACTTACTGTGCCTACTCCCCTTAGTGTAGCATAGGGACCATGTAGTCTGTGAAAGTGGTTTTGGATAGCAGGAATTCTTTATATCCTGCTCAAGTGCAACGTTCTCACTAAACCTTGAGAAAGATGTGACTGACAGCAGCAACCCTGATACTTCGATGCAGTTTTAATCGATGATTTTATGCAAGGGCTTATGATGATTTTGTAAGAGGAGGTCCTCTCTTCGTATAACAAAGCATTGCATGTACATTAGAAGTTTCTGGGCGACCCATAGGGGTCGTACCTCTCTCTTGATGTCACAAACTTTTGTCGTGTTGGCAAATTGCCGTTGCCCATTTTCTTGTGATATCCTAGACATTCGAGGGATAAATGTACATGTATAGCGGGGACAGGGAGCAGATGGGATATACTCCCGGTATCTGGAGGCTTGTCAAAACGTCGATGGGCTGAATATTGATCTCTTGATGACGATTTGCACAACACAGCAGTGACCAATACCGTGTTTAGAATCACGTTTCAAATTAATTATACGATAAGCCTATATGTATCTACATTTAGCGGACAATGAAAAGTGTGATTCTGGCACAATCAAAATGAAAAGGATATATTTTTACACGAAAATGGGAATGTTTAGATTTTTTCAGCTGCTGTAAACAAAAAAATGCCTCGTCTATTTCAGGCGCGAACTAAAGCTCCCAATTAAACACTCATGGATCTCATGCAACGGTAAGAACGAAATCTGGCAAACAATTCATGCCAGTTCAACGATACCACTTTACTTCATTTGATGGACGATTTCACCACACAAACATTTCTTATGCTGACACTTAGCATGGTAATCGTCGATATTGCCCACTGACACCAGTAAAGGATCCCGAAAAGAAATTCAGGCGTACGTACTTTTACATGTGCAATTCCTCAAACGATCTGCGAATTAAATTACAAAAGCGTCGTTTACCTTCCGTCAAACCTGCATAGGGTTACAAAAGTGACGGACAGAGAGAGAGTAAGTAAAATTAGGCCAGTAATTCATCATAACGCCCTGCAACCAGAGCATGGGTCGATCTCTCGACAGATACGGGGCTGCCAACGGTCGATGAAATGGCGGTAGTCCATCTTTGTCTACTGCCGGTTCTTACTGTGCAGTAAGCAGAGTGACCGAGGGGGAAAGAGTGCCACAAAGATCCGCTGAAAATTAAGGAAGGAATTGCGATGTGTTCCTGAAGAAAGGAAAACGAGTCACCAACTACGTTCCAGATATGTACCCTACTAAAATGATGAACGACATCAGATATGATAACCGGCCATTTTAGTGCCACTGAAGACATGCAAAGGAAATGTGTGTTATGCAATGTGTAAACGAGTCTTACATGTAAGTTTCCACGACATAGGATTCTATGGGGCTTAAAACACATTAGATACTATATCCTTAACTTTTATCTCCGTTGACCTTTTTACGGGGCATTATTACCACAGACTGTGTTTCAAACAAAGAAACATTGCACTTCCCCCTTTAAATGGTATTGGCATGGTTGGCACATGTATATCTGTTGGTGGTGTATAGACCCCAAATTTGTTCAATTTTCATTTTTAGGGGGACAAAGATAAAACTGTGATGCAACGTAAAATGAACGCGTCTTTCCATGTGGTTTCACTCATTAAGTTTAGTTTAAAACCTCTGACAAAAACGGGTAAAATATCTACCACAGTGAATTATTTTTTGTTACGCTACACATGTAATCAACATAGGTAATTATGTGTAACAGGCATTAGAAGGGCTATAAAATCTGTGAAACTGTTACACAAGGCTTACCTGAGGCCGTTACTAAGAAACGCGTCGACTTCTCGTTTTCATAAATAACATTTTGCGTGCCTTTAGCGAATCTGGTATCAGATTCATGTGCTAATCTCGTTGTGTGAACCGTTGTTGAAACTACAATGAACAGTGGCAATTTTGTTGATGCCTATACCTTCAATGCACGATGAAGTTTCAATTCAGTGTCCAGATTAAATTGACATGTCATGACCAGACTTTTTAAAGACAGTTCTCAAGTAATATCGAAGCGGCAGAGCTTTATACGCCCTGAAATCACTTCCACGTCCACTTTGAAATACTACGTTCATAGCGTCTTAATCATTTTAGTGATTGAAGCCTAGTTTTATAGCTTCCTTATATAAGTCAAACCGAAACGAGTTGGATGTCGACCACCTCTAGTTTTCAAAACACTTGAAAGAGTACAAAGTCGATACAGCGTATGGAAATGCTTCCCTCTCGCTTATCGGAAAGAAATACTGCAGTAAAGTAACAAGACTCCGAACATAGAAATTCTCAAACGGAGTCGAGGTAAATACCACAACAACGTTTTGTTTTTGTCCCCGCTAGCTTTTCTGTGCCCTGACCTACTCACTAACGGGACAAGGCGAGGATGAACACGGTGAAGTTTCCTTTTCTGGGTGGTAATCTATTGGGCATGGATGGCCCTGAAACTGTGGCTCGTGGCACATTTCTTCTCTTTGTCGAACGCCTTCACCACACGTTGTCGAGCAAGGGCTCCACTCGTTCCAAGCAAGAGTGTATTCAAAGTCATCTAAAACGATCCAACACAAAGGCAAAGTATTACTCCCTTGGATAAATAAACCTGAGCGGCAAACCATTTTCAATTCCCGTGGTTGACCTGCAACATGCCGATACTCGCATTTAATCAAGGCGAACTGCATTCTAAAAGAGGCTGACCTAAAACAAACTTCAACAGTAATACATTATTAGAAAAGAATGCCCTGAGACTGTTCTGGGATACATGTAAATCAAAGGTACGAAAAAATTAACTTGGTGGAAAGCCACATTATCTATAAGGTGAGCTAGTTTAGCTTTTTGCATATGCCAGGCGTTACTTTGGTACTGTGAATTAAGAGACATATTATAATATTAAACATGCAACGACAAACCTTTGGTGAATCTTCACAAATTGTCCCTATAACGGAACTGTTGGAATTTTTGAGTGCAGAGGCTCGAATATTGTTGCCGCAAGAATTATAAACGTTGTTAAGTTAAAGCGCAACTCGAGACCTTTTTCTCGGTATGTAATTCACTTCTATTGCAAATGGAATAGACTTGTGATAGTATCATGACCACGTTATCGTGTCAGAGCGCAACCGAAATAGGCCATTTCTTGTTAAGTCCATGAACGAAGTAAGTTATCATATAAAAACTATTACTATTTTCCTATGGTTGGCTAAAACCTGAAACTGCAACTTTTGATATGTATTCAAGGTATTATAGACCTACAGCGCTATTTTCCATCCATGCCAGTCGGAGTCAGATATTGCTAACCTCTAGTTGACCCATCAGTTGCTGTAACAATCACTAGACCTTACATCGAATCGAACAGACGACATTATTTCATCGACTCGGGTAAGAAAAAGATAATGTAATCAAGGACAAAAGTGACGAAAACGCATTGTTGATCATACATGTACAACAAAACACGCTCATATAGCGATCCCTTTCAGGTCATCGGTGATCAGTATTGCTGTATTGTAGTCCATATGACATGATTGTACATGTATACGCTGGTGACCAGCCCTCATCTAAGATCGCCCTTACTAGTTTAAGGTAACAAACTCCTTGCCACTGACAAAAATGGACTCCCCATGAATTAGGAGGTATTTCTGCCTTGATCGGTCACCCCTAGTACACAGTGTAAACCTGTGAATATTGGTACATGTATAATCCCTGCATACACGTCAGTGCTTTCAATGTCGATGATTTGGCAAGACCACCCATAATGCTTTTGGAATGTGAACTGTGTCTTTAGGCAGTTTAAGCATTTGAGAAAGAGCCTGTCAGCATGTCCGTTTCGACAAACAAACTTTACATAATTTTTCATGGTGGAATTGGGGCAACACTTTTTTACAAAATATTGTGTGCCAAACAATTTGCAGCAACAGCCTTTAAAAACCCTTGCAAGTGTACAATGTTGCGGAGATTTTCACTGGGCTCTTTGATAGTGAAGGTATAACATACGAGACCTCTTAACCAGTAATTGTAACTTACGGTCAGATGCGAATTTTGCCGTTGTTGCTTTATGTAACTTGTCTATAACTTTTATGTCTGTATTTTTGAGTGAATGGATAGGTTGTTTTTTTAAGCTTAATTTTGCCCCAAACCTCTTCTCCACCCGAGTAAAGGACGTTTTACTAACGACTATGTGGAGAGGGGATAGGAAAGCGCCAATGCCTTTACCACTGTGTAGTCTCGAAACCAAAGCTTCTTATCCTTAGGTATGGATTCACATATTTTGTTTGTACAACATCAACTGTTTACCGCTGAAATGCAAACCAATCCTAAAAATTAAAACATGCTTGCCTTTTGTCATTAGCTTTGCCCCATTTTGTAATTAAGTGAAATATGGGCAGGTATTTTTCACACAATAGAGAGGATTTGCCACACATTAAACACGAACACAAACGTGTGAGTCAATAGAAGTTACAGGTTTACGCTGTTGCGTGGGTTGTGCTTGGATTTCAAGGTGCAGTTAAACCCTGCTAAGTAGATTTATGGGTCCCAAAATGATTCTTAATGACAAAACTTGTGTTTTTCATTGACTAAACCATGATATTGTGTAATCGGAGACAAATAAAGCTGTCTATTTCCGGCCACTGGATGATGATTACTGCGTGAAACCGTGCTGCCAACGGGGGAGTTGTTAACTGTACGACATCGGTGACATCGTTTTAATTATGTTGTCATTTGAAAAGCAAATACCAATTTTAGGAGGTATGGTGCACCTCTCCAATTTGGTGTAAGTCGCACAGTGAGGTACGTCTAAAGGCTGCCCCTTAACGACCATGATGCAGTATTTGGTATCTGGTCCGCGAGGCTGGCACAATGTTCCGCTGTACGTGACGTCGACTTTGCTCTCCACCACCTGGGTACCCGGTGTGTACCAACCTGTTGAAGAAAACCTGGATATTACAAATCCAAAATGTCATTGAAAATAAACCAAACCTGGCTTTAACTAAATACCCGAAATGTTTTTTTAGTTTAGATGTATTTTTTATAACCATTGTCAACCCACCTAAATATGCTCAACGGCAGTTAGACAGTGATAAAAGCGTGCGTTTTGGCAGAATGACCAGCTTTGCAAAGGTGAAATAGCCAGATTCTATTCAAACATGAACGGTGCATCATAGGCGACTGTGGGTGGGGGCTATAGCCCCCATTTATTTCAGTGCTGTGCCGCCCCCATTGGCGGTGGACCACACGAGGGCTGGAGGATATACGATGTATCCGATAGAAATCACAAAGCAAGGCTTTGAAGTTGATTTGGTGCACCCGTTTACTAGCAGTGTGGTAGCTTATTTACGCTCGAAGAAATGCGAACTGAACGAGAAGATTTCTAAAACGAATTGAAATCGCATTTACACAGCTGCGGCCAAATGAACGATAAGTAAGACTGGATAAAATATGAGTTGTTGTCTTCATAATATGTCTAAATCATTGAACGAGGGGTACTGTCAAATAAACTTCAGAATGCATGCTGTCTGCGAAAGGTGGAGCCGAATCAAAATGAATCGTATATTTTACCGATGGTACTGACACCTGCTTCGCTTCCAGTTTTGCAAGTTACATGCATGACCTGCTGTGCGTGTGCGTGTGCGCGTGCTTGTGTTTTTACCTGGGTTTTTAGTGAAATGCAATGCTTTTTGTAATTCATAACTGATTCTTCAGTGAGTGGCAAAATACTGACATCGAGATTCAGAACTTTTCAAGAAAATTGACAGTTGTAGACATTTTCAGGAATGCTTCTTGTCAGTATGTCAACCTTGCACAATTTAGTTAAAGTCACTTGTTCTCATTAAAATAAATGACAACATCTCAAAGATCTTAGGGTTATTGAACAGGAGCTTGGGTTCCTGAATGAACCTCCGGTTCCGCAGAATGACGGTATCTTCTTCGGGTCAGAGTCAAGAGTTTATTTAAACTTCCTTAGACTGCGAACTATCGTGGAAGTTCGACTTAAACGTGGGCGACTATCCCACTTATTTCAGTGCAGCGCCGTCCATGTTTAAGGAAAACGCAAGACGAAACGACACAATCAGTGAACGCACCTCTACTGCGCGTGACGTCAGACGTTGTGCGGGCAGGCGCAGCCACGACCGCCTTGCCCCAGATTTTTACAGACGCACGATATGCATACTAGAAAAAATATTGGGCTTCCATTGTAGCACAACAAAGTTGTACTTTCGATTACCAAGAATCTGTTTTCATTGTCGGCGCATCAGCTTACCCGGATAAGCATCAAACACCGCCACTTCGCAAAGAGTGAGTATCTCTTTCTTGTCAGACAGAAGTTTTATCTCCACCAATGAGCCCTCAGGGGTGTCATCTTTGCATTTCAGAAGTCTGGTATCTGGTGGAAATTTGCCTTGGAAGTGGTAGCATAAATGCCGATCAGGTATTCCAGCTTGGACCACGTACACGGCGAAATTGTTTAAGCGGCCAACTTAAAAAGGGAGATCCATTATTTCCTGTGTATGCGAAAACAACTGTCGAAATACCAATGTAACGCAGGTACATGTAAGCTTTATTATTCGGGTAATCTACAGTACGGATGACATTCAATGCATATTGTAATGTTTGGGCTTTGTATGAGGTCCCCAGTGTAAATTGAACACATCAGTGTTGTTCTTTGTTTACTTTAAGTTTCAGCGTTTTGTTTCATCTTTAAAAATACATGATAGTATTTACTTTATGTTTTACAATTGACAAAACTAATATATTGACATGAGTAACGTGATTAGATATACAAGCATTTTTTTCACATTCTCGACCTTAAAATAAATATATTTACACGTACTAAATTGAATACATTTTGAAAAGATGCCTCATCGTTTTGATACCTTAGGACCATAAAATGTGTACATTTACTCTACGATTATACTCATGTATCCGCGCACAAATTTAGATAGATTGGTTTAATATTATTACACTTTACTTACAAGCCAGGATTCTATTTGTAATCATCACGTAATGAATTGGCAAGTTCTGTTTGCGACCATTTCCTCCCACCCATACCCTCCACCACGGGTTCATTACGCTGTCAGTATGCGTACAACTCCCTCCTCCGAAGTTTGGGTTCGGATTCCCATCGACAGCTTTCATGGAGGACCCCCAGTCGTTCACAGTGGCTTCTAATCTCTGACCCGTTTGCGAAGTCATTCGACTGTAGGCGAGGTTTGCTTGATTGGTCGTCATAAGAAAGAATAAAATAAAACATTACACATTCTTTTCAGTCCATAAGATGGTAGATTGACTGCTTCATGCTACAGTGAATTGCAGCTCGTTTTTGCTTCCAATTCAATGTTTGAATACGTAACTCTGACATGTCAGCCTCGGGAACAATACCGCAACTAAGTAAAGAGCGCCATTTAAGTACAAAAATTGTTGTCGCTTAGGAATGAGCGGGTGAGATATTGCCTTGGTTTCTGCAACGAAGATAAATACATTTTGGTTATAGCAACTGCTTGTACAATGCATGCACACTGGCAAAAAATATCAACCGTACGGCGAGTACGAAATGTGTATAAATCTCGCAGTCCTATCATCCGGATTATAGTGTGAGTCGCCGAGCTCTAAAACTTATAACCAACATTTCCGGCTATGGCTTTGAAAATATTGGGGACAACGGACTCCCATTTTCCGACTCTCTATTGCTCCACTGACTCTCGCTTTTGCAACAGAGAAAAATAAGAAGTCTTGAGGGATAATGTCACACCTCTTAGGTTTCACCGTTTTAATCGATCAGTATCCTCATTACCCCGTGTTCGTTCGCGCTCACTGAGCCGAGAGATGTTTCATTAATCGGTTAGAAGGAAGGCTACAGTAAGCGATGATCTCATCGGATCTTACGCTGGGTGTACGTCACTGTATATTGCTGTGGTTTGGTGTAATGTCCCTGGTTTTACCGATCACGAAGATGAGAGGAAACAGAGGGACCTTTTTGGCTTTATCGAGACCACGAAATGCTTCGGAAGTGGCATGCGGCAGTTAGAAATGAAAGATCTCCAGTGAGGCATCAGCACTAAGTATGACGCAGGGACTCAAACGTGTGACACTGCGATTTCAATTTACATATCTCCCACGCCCTACCCCCGATACCACGTGGCAAATGAGGCTGGACTGTGGTGGGGTTAATTCAGGCACGGGGCTGGAACTTGTCCGGTTGAGCCTGAGTCTCGTAGGTGACAAATCTAATGCCAAATGCTTGTCGTCGAGTCTAAAATTATTATTATAATCATTTAAATGATTAGTGTTCATTTCACAAAATT
Source organism: Phoronis australis (assembly GCA_002633005.1). Classification (NCBI taxonomy): domain Eukaryota; kingdom Metazoa; phylum Phoronida; family Phoronidae; genus Phoronis; species Phoronis australis. Next base: position 786,211 of record NMRA01000139.1, on the reverse strand, counting down.
TACTACACCAGTTTTGGATGGATCTTCAGCTCTGTTTTGAGCTGAGTGCACGACATTTCGTACTTGAAAGTCGGTAAACCAAAGGGTTAGAAAAACCTTCCATTTGGAACCTAGGACTTAATGCCAGCACACTCGAATTGCACATCACATTTTAAGATGCTCACATGGGAACCAAGATTACATGTATCAGCAGGAACAATGCGGCGAATATAAAACTGCACTGAAATCAATCCCTTCAAAATAACCTATTCACTCGGATGTTCAACATTCTACTATTTGCTTGCAACTCCGTCATTTACCTTCTCACCTATCGGTTAACTCCAGAACTAAGGCATTAACTTATTATATCATGTCGTCATTAGATCCAAATCTGTTGGTCGGTAAACCAACGATTCGAAGGAATTGGGAGTCCGTACTTCGACACCGTAGCGTTTAATGTTATACTTGTTTCAAACGATCATACCATACATTATAGAAAACAGATTTTGCAACTCCGACATTTTCTTGTGAAATATCCTATAGGTGGCACCACCCTATAAACATAGCGCGCCCAGCTTCCGGTTAGTGTATTTTGGCGGGATATTCTTCCATCTATTTTACTGTTTAGTAAAACGAAAAAAAAAAATTGAGCATTGAAACGCTGTTCAAGGTCTTCTAACAGTAGAGTCCAGAAATTTTGAGTGGCACCGGCATGCATTAGAGTTTAAAATGAAAATTACTGTGAAATATATAAACTGCTGGTGAAGAGCGAGATTGATTTTTGAGTAGGCCTAGTGGTGGTTATTTCTGGAGTAGTAATATAAGCTTTACTTAAGAAGTTAACGTTTTACGAGGGTTCAATGTAAGCACGAATTTGAGTTGGGCGAATTCACCGATCCAAATCCCGAGGAAATGACAATGATTAGCAGAAAATGAAGTGTGCAATGTCTGCCAGTTGTCGCTAGTCAGTACTGACGTCACGGTTTATTTGTAATAGCACACATTCCGTCCATTAAAAACAAACGGATTTGGCTGTCCATGTGCTATATTCTATGGTCAAACTTTACAAATAAACGTTTTACATTACCTTGCACAGGTCGAAATTTTGGTTGCGTGAGAACATTTATTTGCACAATTAATACGGCGGATAGAGCTGCTAGCTAATCAAGCCATTAAGAACTTCTCCACTCAAGTATTCTATTGTAGAAAATGTAGGGTAAGAACTGCCAAGAACTACAGTAAACACTTTCCAAAGATGCAAATTGTGCAAATAGCAGACTTGCCTGTTTAAATACAAGAAGAGGAAGAAAGCCATTTCCATTCACAGCTTAATTTGACAAGGTGGTGTAATCATGCACCATAATTAACTCGTTCTGGAGGACGACGTGTCCAATATGCGTTGGAAAATACATTATTTAATTTGTATGGCACTAACTTCTATACTTTCAATTTCCAAACTACGTTTACCCACTAGTAGCACAGGCGCTTGAGTTTATCTGTTCCTTGATCACGACTGCCGTCAGTCACTGCTAGAAAACATTAAGGTTGGACACTCGAAATCAATTTGCTCAGAATTTTCTACTCAAATGTGCATGGAACTCCGCGAAACCAGCAACGAACAAATATTTGAATAACTTTTTTCATTTGATCTACAGCTGGCTAACGACCTTCGAGCATCCGGATTTTTGGCAGAAGTTCCCGACGCAATTCCGGAGCTGTTTCCGTGCGCCCAAGAATGATATTTGAGTGTCCTCCCCTTAATATACTTGTATTATAAGTTTGAAAGTAATTAAATTCTGAGTATGCCAAACAACATTGTTTATAACCGTGGTACCAAAGGTTTCTGACTTCTAACGCTGGCCTACTTCTAAATCCGATGGTGATTTACCGCGGCTAAACGTGTGGTCAGTCACAGGAAATGTCAGCCCAAAAACCGTTGTGCTTCAACAAAGAGTAGCACAAAATGTCAAGAGCAATCACAAGATACGCCGGTTCTTGCAATTAAATTCTAGGTCAGGGGTTAAAATGAGCAATAAGAAGAAACAAATAACACTTAAGTGGAAGGTTAATTTTAATGATCTCAATCCTTGAAATTGGGGATGAATTTCTTGACTGCACAAACTCAAAATTTAATCTTCGACAGGCGCACAAGTTAAAGCACAACTGAAATCCGCCATGATAACTATTTTAGGTCCTTGAATTCAGAGATATGAGTTTGTTTTGAAAATTTCGTCGCCAATTCATCACTCACAGGTATAATTTAATAAGATCAAGGAAAGTTAAGGCTTTGAAGGTTTATGCAATACCAGTCTGAGGGAGATGCACGCAGATTTTATTTGGATTTGGGACAGTTGAACTTGGGAGCCTCGACTCGTCAAAGGTTAAGTGTCAAACCTACATGTTTCATAATGGGCATTGGGAAATAAGAGGGCCTGTGACTAGTAGTAACCCACACTCTAAAATAAACGATAGATCATCATCAAGTTTACCTGTGGAACGATTCTGGGGAGAAAACAAACTCGCCTTTGGTTTTATTTTATTTTATTTTCTTTTAACTACAACTAGGAAACTGTTAGGCAACCATAGGAACATATTACATGTTTGAATGGTTTATTTGAAAATGTCAAAAAACTACGTCATAAGATACGTTTATATAAAGTTTTTAAAAAGCTCACACGTATATTCAACAGTATACTTACTGTACGGTGTCAATTGCTCGTTGTAAGTCATCTTCAAAACATTAAAAAACAAAACCATACCAAAATGGCGTTGAACAGCCATATTCAATAATCATCTATGCATTTGTTTATGTGTATATATTTACAATAAAATTGCTTACGATATCATATTATCTGCACGAATGCACGATATTCTGACGTGCAAAAACAATGAAGTTCTAAGCACGCAACACTTTCAATAACAAGACCAAAAATAAGCATACGAACTTCACGTGTTATTTTATGTGACTAAATGGCTTTAGAAGAGATTGCTGTGTCGAGTACATATTTTCTCTGAGCCGAACCGAGTAAAAATGCTTAACATCCTTCTACTTGTATCCAAAACCTGTGTAGTCTAACATATTTTTACCACATTTTATGTTGTAATCCAAATTTTCAACATCTCGATACCGTGCAATTACCATATCACATAACCGTACAAAAACTATCCAGGGTGGAGGACTGGCACGTTGACTGCTGCCCCAGTGTGACGTAATTTATATCGGACACCAATCAAATTATTCCTTACATGTACATTTACATACAAATCAGTTATGTTGGACATAAATATTTTTGTCCTACAAATTCTCAAGTAATAATGTATACAGTCCATTGATGTGAACCTTTGTACTATTTCTATCAGACAAAAATAACAGTAATATCAGCCTTTATTCTACTTAATTTACATATATCATTTTTATGTCAGACCTAACCCATTCAATAAGAATCGTCATTGATAGAGCTCAAAATATTTCCTGCCAATTCAGTACCCGTTAACATTTTCGATGTTACACTTTCACCACCGAATAAATTTTAAAACATAACCATTCACAACTCGGGAGTTTATGTTTGTCATCGGTATCTCGAGGCACTGGAATAATTATCATTAACTAATAGACGAAGCAGTTAGATGAAGACATTTCGGCCTGGTCCACATCCGACTAATTCGTCTCTCAGTATCCGATTATTTCTCATTCTATTCGCATCTCGCTTGAAATTTTGCGGGAAAACAGTTGGTCCCTAAGACGCGCCATGTTTTCGTGATAATGGTGGAGAATATATCGACGATTCCCATTGCTTGACTTATGTCAAAACAAATACGATTAATTCCACATATAAATAGAAGATTGGGGGAAACCAATTTTATTGGGGCCAAATAAATCAACAAGAATAATAAATATTTTAAGTTGTATTGGGAATTTCAGGGTCACAGCTCTACAAATAAATATTTCACAGAAGGAACCAGATGGGTTCTTTAATTACAAGAGATAAAACACACACATTTCCGATACCCAAAGTGTAATTGAGTATCGGATACTAAGTGGCACAGGTTAGCATAGTACCAAATGGGTACATAATACCAAATGGGTATTGGCCGATTGCCTACCAACTGGGTCGAGCAAAGCGGCAAATTCAATAACAAGTACCAAGTGGGTACAAACTGCCAAATGGGCAAATATCATATAAAGTACCAAGTGGGTACACCAAACAGCCAACTGGGCTATAACAACCTGCAAAGCAGGTTCCGGACAAGCTGAGTGAGCAGACCAGCCGGAGTGATAAAAAGAGATATTGTAAAGAACGTGGTGTTGTGGCTCAGTATGTGCCGAGAGCTGTGACCGGGGTGGAGAGAAGCAAGCTGCAGTAATGGATGCTCAAGTACAGGTCTGGTCGCTAGCCAATGACGTCGGTTCTTGCCTGACGGTAACACGCTCCAGGCTTGAAGAAGGTACCAGCAGTGACTGTAAAAACAACAATCACCAACAGCAGATTTTGTTCGGCAAAAGGGATGGAGCGTGGGAAAGGTAGAAAGCGGTTGGCGTGAAATTTTGTGGTACCCCGGGTAGGGAGAGCGGGAGAGGTATAAACTCGTCTAATTAGGAAAACTTACGAGTGAATGTACTGTTGCTTGAGGCTGGGTCAACAGGACGCTGGGGAGAAAGAACAAACAGCGCAACCATCGGACTTGGTAAAAAGTAACTAGGAGTTGGATATGAAGCATGAAGGGCTCTTTAATGGTATTTGCCCAAATAATAGGATTTATGTCAAAGTACCATAAATCTCATTATTGATAACTGATGTAAATAGGCTTTTGGTTCCTTCGGTGCTCAAGGTGCGTGTTGGCTGACATTACACTCTGGCGCTGGGTATGTTCGTACATGACACTCGCGTCTGTGGAGCTAAGAAACCTTCAGCTGAATTCGTTTTTCTTCTATTTTCTCATTTTTGGGTTACTGGATTCATAATTGTGATGTGTATGTTATAAATCAAGGTTTAACGAGGCTCACAATGTAGTCACTTGTTAAAACATGGTACATGCAAAAGTGGTGGTATCAATCACTTCTCTGGCGAGCAGATCATTGCAGGTCACACTGGAGAATTGAGCCGGAGAACACTATGACATCAAGCATACCACACTCCTTCATTTTGTCGCACGTAAATATGCAGGTTGAATTTTACGAAACAGGGACCACCTCTCAGAGCTTCAAATCCAACTCCAAGAGTCCTTGGCCAGCTATTGGGTTAGGAGATTGAACAAAAAAGTGGTTCCGCGGAACAAAATCCTATAATAGAACGACCTTTCTGGGAAGCCCCCTACAAATGATTCTCTGGTAAATGAATGGGTATCTGCAGCCATTAACTGCAAATCAGTTATGGCGGTATTTGTGTACATTTCTGTTTCATTGATCCGTTACATGTAGCACTTGACGACAGCTCCACCAGATTTCCAGGACTGAGATACACCGACTGCAAACCCACGCTAGATTGCACGGTCGACCAAAGTGTTTAAACGGCAGTTTTCACGTTGTGGCTATAACACAAGGCCGCGGCTTTTTACACGTTGCTATTAGAGACTAGGTATGTCCGTAAAGTCAAGGATTTTTGGTGTAGGCCCGTCATGCTAATTTAACTATTTCCTGCTTGCACCTATACACCTGTAGATATATTTGAGCTAAAATGACTTAGTGCCCCAGGCTTTCATACATGTGCAATGAGTTTCTTGAAGGTGGTACGACTCACTGCATCCACGGCTCTTGTACAGACAACAAAAATTCATCTCAGCAACAGAGATAATTGAACAGGCCACCACGACATCTTTAACGAAAACGAAATGATATTTTAGATAACTAAACAACGTTTTGAGATTTCATCATCAACATGTCATGCTGATTTCTGTCGTGTTATTGATATTGATTCCCTATAGAAGTACGTTTCATTCTTGCTAGGTTTTACTAAAATTACATGGTCTCGTAGTTCAATTCATAATATTTTGGTCAAAACTAATTCTATTTTATATTATTCACGACCAAACGTAGTTGTTCCAGAGAGCAATAGTAGAGCGGAACACTAAAATGAACTGATTACACAATAAACTGTTCCACATATTTGGATGCATATTTTTATTCGATAACTTAACCGATGTTTAAGAACCTCACATCTAAATGTTCTGATGTCCGTACCCGGGTATGGAGTACTTTTCATCATTTGAGGGGGTTCTTTTGCTGTCTATTATCCAGGCACTAGCGCCATAGCCAGGAAGGTCTTGTATAGAGGCACTCTCGGGAGACCGCTTGATCTCGTGCCTGCCACTTTCTTTAGACTTGGATCTTCCTCTAACTTTAATGGGACTTTTCCTTTTGTGTTTTTCAGGCGTTTTCCGCCTCCTCGGTAAAGTATCTTTTGTTGGTGAAATACGGGTGCCGTTGTTAGTTTGAACTGCTTGTAACGGCAACTCGGATATTTCAGATCGTTTCTGTGTGACGCCCTCTCTTGAGGTCGACGCATCAAATTCTCGTGGCTGAGGTTTTCGCTTGTCCGGTTTACTTTCTTCTGGTGAAACTCTGGGCCACTGTGGTCTTAGCTGTTGATTCTCAGAGTGCCTATCCAAAATTTTCAAGTCAGATTCGCCCTGTGTTAACCTTGCATCCTCACGAATGTATTTCATATGTGAGGTGCTTTGCAAACCTTCTTGATTATTTAGTCTGCCTTCCCGCTTATTATTTCCTGATGAAGTTGTCGGTGTGTTAGGTGCGGACTTGTTGTCATCTTTTTGTCTGACTCTCATACCCGAGTGCCTCTCACTTACTGAAATCGTTTTATTACGCGTGCGCGGGTCTGTGTTTTTGTCCAAAGGAAATTTTAAACTCTGAGTAACCTCGGACATGTTTTTCTTTTGATGTCTGTGTGTTGTCAGATCTCTTTTTGGACGACTCACTTCTTCAATCAAATATTTATTGTGCGAGAATTTGCCTTTAGTCTGATTCACGGAGTGCTTAGTTGTTCTTTTTTCACGCAGAATTTTATTTTCTTCACTCAGCACTGCGTTCTGGATAACTTTGTCTACGAGATTTTCAAGAGGCCCTTTGACGTCATTGCGTCTCGCGCCAGACTCGTGAGATCTCACAGGAATCTTAGCCCTCGACGACGAGTTCTCGTTCCGGTTGACGACAGCCCTCCGACTAGGTCGACTCCTTGCATTCTGGTTCTCAACCACAACGGAGTCCTCCGCTTCGTTGGAGGCGATCTCATCTTGATTGTCTTCACCTTCTTCTAAACCTTTTCCCTCATTCTCAACTTCCTCATTACCTGCTCCTTCGTTTTCACCCTCCTCTAAAGGGAATTCTTCCAGTGCATCGAATAGCTCGTCTTCCCCCTCTTCTACTGCATCCTGCTGTTGACTAATCATGCTTTTACGTTTCGATTGCTTACTCCCTCTCTTACTAGTACGCCTCCCTAAGTCGTCGCCAGATGGAAACTCGGATTTGTTGAAAGTGTCGCTCGACCTCTTATCTACATAACAAAAACAGTATTAATATGAAGAAATAGTTTGTTGATAAAAACAACGATGAATTTAAATTGTCTTGACATGTTTCGGCTATTATTAAAACACCAACCTCAGAAGCAAAAACAATGGTCACCTTGCTAAGCCCAACAACAAATAATGATATACAGAAAGAGCCAGTTTTCGCAGACGGAGACTTACATAGTTCTTTCGAAATATGTATAGTGTATTTTCACAATTATTGTATTTTAGAGGTTCGCAGCTCGTAAGGAATGAATCGTTGCTTAAAAACTTAACTGCAGCTGGTGCAGATGGTAAAGAAAAAGTAGCGTAAATGAGAAAACAGTTTCAATGCTAAGCCTTTTGAAGAATGTAAAAATCGAGGTTGTTGGCCTTTTATTATCAATCTCTTTCAAAACAACAATCAGGTAAACAACAATCATAGTTAACTTTGGTTTCCATGTAGAGGAAATTCCAAATGGAAGAATTGGAATGTGTAATGTGCCAATCAAATAGCCCAGGAGATCTTTATTTTATTTGCAGTTGCAGGTTTGCCGTGAGTTTAATAAGACCGACATTATGAGAATCTGGTGAATCAAGAGATATCGAAAATGCTATTGTAGGCCTGTTTTCAAATTTAAAGCAAATCAACTGAAAAGTGCCAAGGGCGGATACAGCACGAAACGCGTACATGTAGAGGACACTGCACAAGGAATACCTTACCACACCTGCATTCATTTGTCGAAAACTAGGTAGTTTCTGAAAACGGGAAAGGCTTTTAGTCAGAGACTGCCCGCCATGTAAGTCGTAGTAAGCGTAAGGCTTCAGGGAGCACCATTAACTGATCGTGCAATGCGAACCAACCATACGCGTATCATTGATTGGGAAAATGTTTCCATATTGGATAGAAATTCAAATAGATTTACAGATAGACAGGAGACCCTCTTCACGTCAAGAAGCTTGGAAATTGTTACATGAATAGGGACTTAAGACAATTCTGTCCTGGGCATCTCTTACAGTTACATACAATGTATAGACGAAGGTAAGCAACAGGATTCGCCAGCCCAAAACATGAATAGGTTAAAAATGGGTGCTTGTGGAAGTATCCGAAAACATCAGTAAAGTTATCGTCAGTGCAAAAAAAGAAAGAGTTATGCCTCCCCTCGGCGTGGCAGCAACCCCAGAGTCCAGCTATCGACAGAAAAATCTGGAATTCTGCAGTTGTTCTGAAATTCACCATCACTTCACGCCACTGATTTTGTACAACCTTTTACAACTAACCAATGACACATGTCCTCCGCATTCCTAGTTTTTGTAAACAGGATAACCAGCCACACTGACGTGTAGGTAGTCTCAAACTTTGTGATAACAAACACGTGTAATTGCGGATAGGTGTGCCAAAGGACATTGGTTGGCTGGAAGGAACTTGAGTTAGGCAAGCCCAATAACTTGAATAAGGCGTGCCAAATAACTGATGTTATGTCTGTCAAAGCACTTGGATTTGATACTTTGTGTCACTATGTCATAGAACTAGTGTTAGGTACATGTATGTCAAATAACTGGAATTTAAGAACTAGGTTTAGATATGTGAAAGAATTCGGGCTCCGTGTACCAAAAACAGTGTCAGCGGTGTGCCACCTAACTGGAATTACATGTACATGTAGCTGTGCCAATTGAACAATTAAAACTTGTTTCCCTTAAAGGAGAATGCCACCCAAAAACAACCTATTTTGTATCAATTTATATCCAGTAGTTAAACTCGATAACAGCGAGCACAGGTCTTTTACATGACACCTGATGGCAGGTGTTGAAATTAACCAATCAGGTGAGAGGTTCAAACGCAGTCTGTTCAGCAGTTCACAACATGCATACTGGTGTCAGCTTATCGCTTGAATTCATCGTTTTACACCAATAAATCATCGTAACTGGATGTAAACCCCTTAAAATGCATCTTGTTATTGAACAAGCGTGTTGTTTTATTGGCTGTTACGGATTTAAAGGAATTTGGACGTAGCGTAGCTTACAAAGTAAGATCAAAAAACCGGACGATCGCCGCACAAATAAAAAATCATGTTCAATTCAACGTTTCGTCTTTTCATTAGACATCATCAGGATCATATTTACAAAAGTTTAGGACAACAAGTGCCAACATACAGCTCAGGTAACATTCATAGAGTGAAGCGAGAGATACATAGAATATGGTCAGTAGCTGGTCATCACCATAGCTGCAGGTTCGCAGAACTCTGCATGTTATTCAGAGAATCAGTGAAATGCTGTTTCTGAATGGCCAATGACTCTTTAATGTACACTAACTCCTTATTAGTTTTTCTGCAGATAATACTAACAGAGTTGGCTTGGAGATTGTAGCTAATACAATGTCTATATATGTTTTCTCTGAGGTGTGATGTTCTTTCAACCTGTCACAGAGGCGTCTCTGTGTGAGTCCGATATAGAATTCCTTACAGTTGTCACATTCATCCTTATACACAACATTGCTCTTGTTCAATAAAGGATGGGTGACTTCAGTTGACACAGCATATTGGAAAGTTTTCGAAGGGGTTTGAAAACAACTATCAGTTCAACTGCTGGGTCTATGCAATGAATAAGGCGACATAATTGGCGTTTCAATTTTATACCACTTCGCCCGTTGTAACCAAGAGAAAAGAAAACTTTCTTTTTCTCGGGTCAAATAACAGCTATTTTATCTGCCTCATTCATTTTTGAAAGAAATTGCCTTTTACAGCTATTCAGAAAATTTAGATTGTAACCATTGGAACGCAATAACTGGAAAATCATACCTACGGCACTATCAAAATTTAAATTTGTGGAGCAGATTCTACAGGCACGGTGTAACAAGCAATTGACTAGACCTCTCTTGTACTGGATAGGCACAAAACTATCAAATTTAAGATAAAGCCCAGAAAAACTGGGCTTACGATACACAGATGCAACAACGGTGCTATTATTTGTACGGCGATCGTCCGGTTTTGATCTTATTGTGGCTGAAAACTGATTTAATCTACAAAGTAAGGTAGGCCAATTTACCAATGTCGTTCGCAGGAGTCTGTTCGGTGGTAAATTCGAATTATTCGTCCGTGAAATACAGACAGGAGATCATAGCTGTGTGTTATAATTTTAGAAATGCAATTTTTTTAGTTCTAAACACACAAAACGCTTGGTATCCCGGCCAGTTGCTCGGAACTCGACGAGGCCCGTCACGGCCGAACTGATGGCATCACGAACATAAATCAGCCAAATTTGCAAACTAACCTTACAGTCACGAAAAGACTGTGCTAGTGATCCAGAGAAATAATGTGCACGTGATTATTTTTGAGAATTAGCCGCGAAATTTGAAGTCTAATTACTAGATCGTCGAAGACCGCCAAGTCAATTTATCCTTCCACAGAACTGTCAGAGCAAAAGTTGCACAGTAACAATGATTCGAATAATTTACATGTATACGAATATCTAAATAAAGATTCTCAAACATATAACCATAGGATATAAAATCGCAGATGTTTCTCACGGACTCACACCCTGATTTTGCACAGCGTGTGAAAAGAGGTCCGCTTACGATGTTTTACGGCTAGGAAAAGAGTTGGCAGAAGCCTGGCGAACCATTGAGTCACCAAACAGGTTATATAAAATTTTATGTCCCCATGCCATGAATTAATTGTAATTTTTTATGTTTTCGTGGCCCACTACAATAGGCCTTTTGCGAGTTTCTAACAATAACGCGAGATTATGTGAGACTTAACTGTGACGTCACGGGAAGTGGGGCAAAAGCTTGTCGTTTGGTCATTTGCCCAATAGGCAATACGGTAGCAAAGTGTATTCTGTTATTGTCTTCGAGTTTTTAGCCGTTTAGTTCGAAAAATGCCCAAAAGCATTGCTGTTATGGCAAATGAACTTCAGATTCGCACTACAATACGTTCTATCGCGTTCTGTACTAATTTCGTCCCGTGTATTTTAAACGGGCGGTAGGCGAAATCCGNTACAATTCTCCATAATCACCAACTGAACAACAAGCCACCTGCGTTTCTTTGCCTCCTGCCGAACGTAAACACACAACGCACAACATCTGTCTTCAGCCTAAGTCTCTTTTCTGTCGTGGCATGAGCCCTTTAGTAAGCCGACATTCGATCGTCAGTGAAATCACTGCCGACAAAATGCCGCACACAGACGCGGAGAAGTTTCATGGCCTCATACTTGGTATTAACGGCGTACTTTTCATATTTCACAGCCACAAGGCAACGATATAACACTCCACTGCGGCACTCATTCTGCAGAAGAACCACTGTCGTCGCTTCGTCGTTTCTCACCTTCCTCAAAGTTAACGCGACACCTCTCGGCGAGAAAAGATCGACCATACACGAGGTGATGTGGATATAGACCGATTAAGACGGTAAAAAATAGTAATTAAATCGGGTGGCATTCTCTTTTATTTTACATGCAATAATTTCAATTCAACTTACGCCTAAAGCTTTTTCTTTTGTCGTCGAAATCTTCCGGGTATCCTTCGAGAAGCCCGACCTGTTCACCGTCTGTTGATGGAATTTTCCGCCTGTGCAAATTACAAGGGGCAAATGTACATGTGTAGATGTTCAGCACGTATAAAGAGGTGTGAGACTAAACCATCCATGGTTATCGAATTTGGATTTGCAAGGTATGTTATGCGCTGCTTCAACGCAATGCAACCGTGACCAAATCGAGAGGCCGGACGTGCTGCTACACCTGTAGCCAAACGTAAAAACTAAACTGAAATGTTAAAATATGGTTTGCGTAGTATTAGCTGTTTGATATCAACATTACTACACTTTTTTATAGACCAATGAATATCCAGTCCCGTCTCTTATTTCTTAACAATTTTAATGGTGCTGAAGCGGAAATTGTCCTGATGTCAAGATTACATGTGTTAACGCATACGACAGAATAAAATGATTAAACCAACTACTTTTGGGTGGATTTGTGAATGGTGTGCCATTAATACCAGTACTTGTAGAATAATTTTACAAATCAGGTAAAGGGTAACTAACAATGGCATCTAATATGCATATTCATCACAAGCATTCAAGAAAAGGCCGGTTGCATAAAGTGTCCAAAGTGCTTTTGAGGATAGTGGCACATGTCTCTTATCAGACTTAGTGTTTGATCTAAGATTTTTTGTATTCTAATACTTTGTGCAACAATTTTTCCTGATGTAGTCGATTTTTTTTTCTCATTTTGTGTGAATTTTGGCATGTAGTAATAACATTCAATATCCTATATTCCATTTGAAATATTTAAATCACATGTTAAAAATATATAAAAACTCCTTTACGAAGGGACGAGTAAGCTTTGATATATTTTAACATAACGTCATGAGACGATGTAGAATCTACAGTATTTGACCCTGTAAAAGCAATTCTATGGCACAACTTCAAAATGGTTAAAAATAATATGAAATAAAAGACTTTTTTCCTTCTTCTCAAGTTACCTATTGTTATTTTCAAGCACATGCTCCACTTGTCTCAAACATAATTAGATACTCCAAGTGCACTCTATAAAAGAATTAATTAACGCGTAATAAACTTCTGTTCTTGTGAATTATTTCAATATTCGGGTAAATAGGTGGTTACACGTGCTTCTAATGTACATAAAATACCTGAAAAATCCCTTAAGTGATGTACTAGATTGAAACGGATACCGTTTCAAGTCCAAAGTACTCTCCTGCTTTTTAACCTCTGTAGTCTGTATCATCTGACGCATTCAAGAACTTCAAATTAGCCGTTCACATCTGATATTCGAATCAGAAGTCAATTCAATTTCAAACTATTTCGATCTATGCATTCTATTGTAACCTTTGCAATACATGTACGTGCAGTTTTGTTTCTATTTTCAATCAAATATTTGTATGCAATGGTTTTAGCCACTTAATTGTGATAGAACAATCATGGCTTATTGCCAGAAATCACAACACCTGGTCTTATATACATGTACGGCGAAATGTTGTGGCCGCAAGAATTGGACAGAAAGAAGGTCCAAATTTGATATTGTTAGGAAAATTTCGACTGTAAGACATTGGTTTATCAACGGAAGTTTTTCCTCAAGAATAAAAGCTATTGTAGTCCTACATACAAATGTTTTTCCTTTAGAACAAAAATTGGAATTTGAGACTACTCAGAAAATAAACTTTCGAGCATCACTAAATTATGCGGACTTCGATATTGATTTTTGTATGAAGAAATTACATGACCCAGCTAAAGACATGTTGGCTGTAAGTATGCCTTATTTTGCCTCAGTTTACACCAAAGTGTCAAGGATGATATGTGTAAAATCCAAAAAATAACGATGCAACAACACAAGAAAAAAACACAAAATGGATTTGTTGACTTTCACAGCACTAAGCATGCTGAGGTTGCTTTTTGTCAAACATATATGTAACAGTTAAGAGGAGTGGATAGAAATATGCTGACATGCAATGCACTGTGCCTGAAATAAAGGTATAGGCTCCTGGTCCTTATTTCTTGCCATTTCACAATTTGCAAAACCACGAGACTTTCATCTGAAACTCCACCAAAACTTCAAACAGTCATTTGGGGTTATCCTCTTCTATTATTACACGGTTCTCTTCTTGAGTTTGACAGAATAGGGAAGCTACCACGACATTAACTGATTATCCTTGTGTACAGTTGCGTGGTTTAATACGGTAACTCTGAAACATTTGTCTGCTGTTTACTCACCGCCTGCCTTTGTCCACGAAATAGAGGATACATCCAAGAAGCCCGACTATTAGCGTCACTGGGGTAACTGAGACCATCGCAACCATAACTTTTTGAATCGTCGACAAAGATCCTGGCACTGTAGGGAATGACAACGAAAGATCTTTACACCAAGAGAATGATGTACTTAAAGTGGGTTTCCCTTTCTCTGGTGCTCTCCCATGCGATTGAGACATAAATGCAGTGTTTAACTATGAATGGGCGTTTGGTCCCCCGAAAATAGGTCCTTGCCCAAATTACATGCCATACTCTGTTTCTCGGGTGCTTAGTCTTGGGACTTATGATACCAAAACCTAGGTAAGCTGCTACGTCGCGTCTTGTTCGACGCAGATCAATAAAAAGGTATTAAGAAATCTGGGGAAGTCTTTAAATCCTTGGGAGCCATAGAAAAATTAATTTTCTTTCGATACATAATCTATAGCCCAGAACACCACGTGGAAATCCTTAAAGCAATTAAGACAATAGCATTTGAATAAACTTAAACTAAACCACGATCGTGGACTAAGTTAGATTGGTAAAGTAAAATACACTCACCTCGAAACCCGGCCAACACGCTCGATACGGAGAGTCCTGTAATTAAATGACACAAACTTTGTGTACAGATTTTGGTGTAAGTTATTCTGGTGCTATTTGGTGGCAAGCATACAGCTGTTGGTAACGGTCAAAAGAACAATCTTTGTGATTAGGACCTTACATGTATACATTTTAAATTTATCTACACTGTATACTGACTTTGAACAATTCGCTACTACGAAAACAAAACTTGTATGAAAACAATGTCAGAAGGTTTTAGGTATGCAATAGTAAGAGTAGAACATCCTTGCTGGTAACTTACACAGCGTACCTCGCCATGTTTTTTGAAAATACCCTGAACATGCCACCGCCCCTCCACAAACACCTTTATGTAGGTATGCAAAACCCATGTCACTTTAGGTTCTCGAAATCAGGTTCTGTGTCACCAATCTTTTACTTGAGGCTAGACTAGGATACCGAATGCTTGCTTTAGAATTGCAAACATATTCGATAAATATCCGCGACTGTTTTCGTGTATAGCTTGGTGTTGTGCTTCATGTAAACCATCAGCAAAGACATATGACACATATACCAGACTCTTCGTTCACGCTTGTACGACGATGTTGTATATTGGACTCCGCCAATACCGTCACCGGCTCAGTTTCACTGTTTCTAGCGCTTTCGATGAACCCAATGTTGGCCAGTGCAGCCGGCGGCCCTTCATCGCTGTCTTGCTCGTTCACGTCCAGCACCCCTTCGTAGGTTGTCTTTTCAGTGGGAAGTGGTGGCGCCGCATGAAGGCGTCTCGATAAAAGCTTTGTACTAGGTGGAGCAGCGCCTAATGCTTGCAAGAAGAAAAGATCACCGAATACACAAGCCGCGCATGTGCAGTTCAAATAATTGAAGAAAGCCATATTTGTAACACTCAAATCTTGTTCATGTCATTCTCCATCTATAGACTGCGTGAATAATAACGGCTGTAACGGCATTTCGAGTTAAGCCCCAACTACAATTGAGCATAGAACCCTCCCCCCTTTGACTCTGTAAGTATAAAACACTGATTTAGTAAAACATCCGTAAGTATCGAGGAAAGCGAATGCACTACCTGGCGATGCGTGGTTTAACAAGGGATAACTGTTTGTATCCGTTACTTGTCCTACGTTGACTCCAGATGCTTGGTCCCCTCCACTGCCCTCGGCTATAACGCAACAGAACGCAATGACTGCACAGACCCGCTTAAATTATGGGATTCAGTTTATGTTTTGAATTGCATGGATAAATCGTTCACTTCACGGGTCATATACAAGAGTTTTTAAATGGGTAACACCAAATGTACAGAGCTATCTCGTGACTGATCGGGAATGAGGGTGTTCCAGGTTTAATCACGACTTTGACCTTGGAAACATTCAAAACCTGTGCATTTGTACATCAAGTTGTAGTGAGACCATGCTGTGTACATCAAGTTGTGGTGAGACCATGCTATGTACACCAGCGCGTTGTGAGACCATGCAAAGCAAAATCCCAACATCATCGATTTAACCCAAAATCACATTGTACGAGGGACATACTTTTCAAATAAACACAGAAAATTCAGAAACTCCGACTGGGAATTGAACCACAGGTCCCTAAATTACATGTGACCAACTGAGGACGTGTGCAATTACCGTTTGCAGCCAATTGTTGTGTCAACCATACCATTAGCGGCATATCGTCTTTTCACACGAGATTTGGACAATTACGTAGCCAACAATTTACGAGTAAGTGTTAATCACATATTGTAAATATAAACGCTGGTTTTGGCCAATAGTGAACAAAGTAAGCACAGAAAAGTTAGAACCCAACTGAGTATTTAACCTACTGGGGACCCATTATCTGTGCAATTATTGTCTATCCAGGCCTGGTCGGGTCGGGTAATAACAGCATTGATTGCGACTATTTCTAGAATTCTTGGTATGTGTTGAAACAAACTGTAAAACAGTAAAACTCAAATGCTATCCGAATGAAGACTGACAAACTAACCCTACATGTAAGGGAACATAAAGTGATCAGTGCGGCAGCCGACAAAACTGTCAGGTGAGTTTCCTACTGGCGCAGGGTTTTTGGTAAATGCGGTACTGTGATATTTTGAGAAGTGCCTGTAGGAGTGATATCTTCATCTGCCCGAATTACTTACAGTCACATGTCCGTGTTTCGCACACATCAGTCTCAATTTCTGCTGGAAAGTGTTTCGGACACGGCATCCCCATGAACTCGGGTTCCTCGCAAACTTTCTGTCGTCGACGTGTTGATTGACCACATGTATCTGAGCAAGGACTCCAGTCGCTCCATTCCGTAGTATATTCAAAGTCGTCTGCGTGAAAGTCAAGTACACTTACACTGGGAAATCAGAAAATCACTCACTGAAACACAAAATTACTTAGTGACCCTTTGCCAGACCTGACTGGAATGTTTCTACTGTTTGCTGCCTAACTATCGTTTTCCATATGCAATAATTGCAAGCCGCTGCTGGTTACCTCGCTTGTGCATTCATTTCGTAATTGTCAAATAGCAAACTATGTACTGTAGCTGAAGTCATGAATGTTTTTCGAAAGCTAGACATTATGCTGTATACATCTGTTATATGTCCTTTCCTATTAACTTATTTTCAATCATACGTTCCAGTTTGCTGTCAAATTTTGAAGCCCATTGATTGCTATCACTTAGCTGAACTGAATTTCATCACTTTTGCTGTATGCATATATTGTTGTAAGCATTGAAGCTGTATTGTTCAATTTTTTTTTAATCTGTTTGTTAGCATTTTCTTTGGATAATCCTAACTTATTATATTATTTTGTAGCCGTCCTTTATGTTTTGGTAGTCAATAAAACAGCCAAAACTACAACAACCTACTAGAAGCGCACATTGTACGGCCGGAACCAATCCATTTAATCATAATAGGCTGGCGGACCAGGCCGAAACGTCTGCCACTAATTCGTCTCTCAGTATATGATTTTCTTTTTTCCCAATGTCATCGACTGGCCAAGAACAATAAACTTTCTAGCTGGCTGACAGGGTCGGTATTTTCTAACCACTCCAACTAAAGTCCAGATAGGCGTCAACCGAAAAGGCGTTTCTCTACCCTCTGACACAGCACCACCTGTACTAAAAAATGGCTCTGTGGAAACATGATGAATGGCACACTGCATTCCGTGTGTGAGCATCAGTGCGCATGCTTGGCTGGAAGTTTACCGATCACATCGCCACCACTTGCATGCGCCTCCTATGCACTGAACTCCTTTGGGCTTAAGCCGCTGGATCGGGGTTTCCTTGATTTTCTTTACTTCGATCGATCACTGCCCGCGACTGAATGTCATGACGTCGATTCCATTACTTTAACCAATGTGAAGCAATGTAAAACAACATTCCAGAGCTACCTTTCGTAGCACTGTGAAAGAGTGTAGCGCCACTCCTACTGTTGATGGCCACCAAGACGAAAAAGTGAGCAAGCATAGTTTTAAGGTCATGCTATCATCGGCACCTTCCGAATTCGTATTATAAGGATACGGAGCTGGGGAAAGCAAACACTATCTGAGAACAATTTGACTTCTAGGTAAACAAAAATAAAAGGTACATTGGTCATTTTTCAATTGAATTCCTCGGTCAGCCAGAGACTTGTCTCAACGGGACACGGTTTTGTACATGTACATGAGTTCAAGCATCGTTGAGTTGCCTCTGCGTCAACGGATGCTCGCTTAAACTTCCAAAGGTTGCATTAAGTAAGAAATGAAATTGCTCTTTCCTGTGCGACTGTCTTAACTTCTGATTTACTTTACGCAAAAACGAGAAGCAATCTAAATGGTTCACATTTTAGCATGCCTCTACGCTTCTAGAGCGAACGAAAGTTTCAAATACCTGTTGTGGTGACATTTTGGCTTTAATACTTTTGATGTATTGAGTGTTTAAAGAAATAAAACACGAACTAACCAAAGTATGGAGGTATTGTGCACGCCTGCAAAGCTTTCGCAACGAAGCACTTTGGTTTGTCGAGTTTTTCTCCGTTAGCTTGCATGCTACAGTACTTGCCGGCGTCAGATGCACAAGGACGCCCTCTGTAGTCTACGTCGACGGGGCTCTCTATTTCCTCTGTTCCAGGTTTGTACCAGCCTAATTTGGATTAATGCAATAGCCAATATATTTAACAAATTCCCTGAGTGTGTCAAACACTGTCAATTCCAATTCTGCGGTAAACTGTATGAATGCTTTTACAAGATCGAGGACATATCGTGAAGCACATTGCTTACATGTAGTTTTAGCTTAGAAACTGGACTGCGATCCTTAGACGCAAGGCAATTCGCGGTAAAGCAAGGTCACACAACAACCCGAACAGAAACGCAAGTGGGAGGTGATTTTTACGAGAACGCTTATTTGCGACCTGCGCGTCAAGCCGGCCCAGAAGCGACTGCAAAACCAAGAACTAACTGGGAACATCACTATTGGGAGTTTGCGTCTCCTACAGCTCAGGATGGAAGTGTGGCGAAAGGATTAGTGCCGCTGCTCATCGTCTATGACCCAGTCTGGGATAGGTTATTCGCAGGTAGTTTGTGAGAACGTTTGCCTTGCTATCGTACAAGTAAGTAAAATGGTCGACAGTTGGTTGTTATGTGGACGGCGAGACCGAAATGATGATTTTTAATATGAGCTTTGTAGTCGCTTTAAAGAATCTCACCAGTAACCACAGTGGCAGTGGCGGCTTAGCAACGTCCCCGGTCGCCATTAATTTTACTGTACTCAGCGCAGTCTATTTTTTCACAAAAAAAACAAAAAACTACATACGAGGACAAGGTTTTTGATATATGTAATCAATGGTAAAATCATTGGATTATGTTAGAAACATCACTTTGCCACTGCGGCGTTCCAAAACAATAAACGTACTAAATTACGTAAAAACCGTAGCGGTTGACATGATTGGTGATGGGAAAAATAGTGTTTGTCATCCCAAAGATTTATTGCCCCAAGGGCCTTGCTTGTACGAACCATGACCCTCGAAAACACGTATATAATGGCGTCAGCGAGGTTTGGGATGCACCAGAGAAGAGAGCAATGGGCAGAGGCGAATGTACGCGGGGTTCAGGGGGTTTAAACCGGCACCTGGGACAGGATCAAATTTAAAAAATAAAAAAAATCTTACACGGGAAGAAGAACCCCCCTCTACCTGCCCTCGTATTCTCGCAAATCCTAATCACCCCCTTTCTGAAAACGTAGATCTGCCACGGATACTGTACATGGGCGGCGCACCATAGGGGGCTATAGCCCCCCACTTCTTTCACTGCTACACCGCACGCGGTCATTAGGTGGTGCATCATAGGTGGGTGAGAGGGCTTTAGCCACCCCTCACTTTTTCAGTGCTGCGCCGCACACATGATAGGTGAGAATCCAAATAGATTGACGGTTTGGCCTGCGTTGTGACAAAATGCTCGGGCATGGACAACACGAAACAATATGCTCCTGCATTACAACGGGTCGGCGTATTACCTGGATTTTCTCCAAATACTGCCACCTCGCACAAGGTTAGAAACTCTTTCTTGTTCCTGAGACTTTTGATTTCTAGCACGGAACCTGCTGGTGTTCCTTCTTTACATTTCAACAACCGCGTCCCTGGCGGAAATTTGCCCTTGAAGTGGTAACATACATGTCGCTTGTCACTTCTGTCTTCAAGAACGTTTACGGCAAAGTTGTTCAAATGCCAACCTGGATTGAAAAATGAGAAGGATTTGTGACACTGCTACATGAAAATGCGATGTCATAGGACTGCTCTTCTGACACACCTATATCTACTTGTCATTCCTCATTGATTTGATTTGTAAAATGACTTTCATTGGTAAATGATGATTTAACCTCTTCGAACCAAGCATTTTCAGAATTTCGCTTCGATGGTAATACAGAATCCAAAACGAAGAAGTGCAACCACTTCCGGTAATTCGTTGTGAATTGTGATCAAACTTGTTAAAAAGAACAGTCGGTTGAAGAATCAGCGAAAACATAATTATGGCTAACAGGTGGGGCTCAAAGTTGATGCATATGATTGCTCCGTAAATTTAACCATGGAATTAGTGGATTTACAAGGTAGCTTCCGCACATATAACCCAATAGAGCCGCAATAGATTACACATCGACAATCGCACATTTCCTGCCCTGTTTTCGTGCCACTGGATTTTTACATGTCATTTGTTGTAGTCTGATTTTTTACATATTTTTCTCGGCTGCATTAGTCTATTCGTCTTTCCATGTCAACGAATTAGGACTATTCTTCGCTTTCCCGAAATTTATGAGTCAAGAAAATGTGCCTAATTTTCAAAACGAGGTCACGCGTTTCTAATTCCAGGACAAGGGGAGTTCTATAGCTGTATAATCTGGGACGGTTCTATTAATCAATTTATATGGAAAGGTTAGCTTCAATACCTTTGGACCTGACATACCTTTGCTTACTTTTTAGGGAGATCGATCAAAAGCTGCATATTTATACCAGGTAGCATTAAGGTTAACAAAGACAATGGAACTAATTGTGATGAGATGAGTTTTTAAATATTATGTCTTATACATTGTGCACAATAAAACGTACTTGCAATGCAAGGTGCTGTTGTAGTAACATATTTAACTTATAAGAACACACTTGCGCTATTCCGGTTAGTTATCATGACGTAGCGGATGGGGACGTTCGGTGGTCTCCCATGTCCCCCAACCTGAACCCTCCAGTACGGGTTCATCGTTTTATTAGTACGTGTACAACTCTGTCCTTCGAAGATAGGATTGTCGTTACCATCAACTGCCCTCAATGAAGAACCCCAGTCTTCAATCTTAGCATCCATCTTCTCCCCTGACTGACTTGTAGTCCGTTTATAAGCAAGGTTTACTATTTTAATAAAACAAACAATTTGTGATAAATAAACCAATATGAACATGTGCACAAAAGTCATACACCAAGCAATGAACAAAAACATTGCAATTACATGGGGTGATTATATGAGAGTTGGCCGCAATGCTTCAGTAGTACCGTAAAATATTCGCGGGGCATCTGTCTGCACAGGACCTATCACGTCACAATTTCAGGACATCAAATAGTCTGTTATGCCTATGAATCAGTTCTCAACTGGATAATTCACCTTACATGTAGTTATAACGCACCTTTTGTGCCTGACTATTTACACGTTTGGGGGCTGGACCAGATCTAACTAAGATTCCTGCTTGTGTCTTTGAACCGTGTCGTCGTTTTATTTGGCTTATTTTGGAATAGATCAGTTACGTTCGATAAAGATGTATCAAATATATTGTTGGTTCTGTTTACATACATGGCACAATGCAGGATAAAGTAACTTTAATGACGAAAAACCCGATGACATTCGAATACGTTTTGTTGTTATGTTCATGCACTTGGTCAAGACAAATGAAATTTCTTACCGTCCACAAAACACAAGATTATGCCTTGGAAGTCAAGAATGTGAAATAAATCGATGAAAGGTTCCATAGCTCAGCCAAGATCTCAACACCAGCTGGGCTCGACTTTGGCAATTTTGTATGTGTAATACCACCCGTTCCAAACGCCGTAACACCATTCAAGAGTTTAATAAATGCAAGCCGTTACACGCTTGAAGCTCACTGTAATATATTACTACAATACATTATACACCGTAACACTCTTCAACGAGTGCTACATGCATGTGCAGTGCCCACATAGAGACGGCCTTTTCTTTGAACAACGAGAACAAGCGTGAATTCGCGAGACTTAAGAGTTTTGGGATAGCGGTACTTTCATCTGAGGCTGCCATTTTGTAAATTCAGCGCGAAATACAGATTGCCACTAGTCTCGAAGCTGAATATAATCGAAAATCTTGGCAACAAGAGTAAACGTCGACTTGATCATAGATCGCACGGCAACACGCATGTAGGGCCCGTTGAAGAGTGTTACGGTGTATAACGTATGTTGTAATCTTATGCAGTGAGCTATAATCATGTAACGGCTTGCATTTAATAGACTCTCGAAAGGTGTTACGGCGTTTGGAACGGGTTGCACTGCATCGAGGTAAATCTGCATCTTTGATCAGGGTAAACAATACACCTGCGTGTCTACCTTGAGTTTTATAAGTAATTCTCAATAAGTTTTAATCGATGGCCCAGAAAAAAGTGACCATATGACTACCTACTTCTGTCAAATTCCGTTGGCTAAGACTAAAATCTGTTGAAAAACATGCAAATTGTTAAGGAGGCCTGGAACACGGCAAACGGAACTCAACGTGCTCACCAAGTGTTTTGAGGGTTGGTTCGTTTTCAACTTCTGTTGATATCAAAGCATTCTCTTTTAGTTTCAAATTTCAAAAAAACATTTATCAACTGCTCGCCACTTTTTCAATTTTCCTCTTAGTGCCTGGACTGTAACGCAAAAGACTGGGATTCATAGAGCCAAAAATCCATAAAACGAGCCCGGGACACACAAAGAACGCTCCTTCCTCATGTCATGACAAATGTTATCTAAAGTATGCTCTCCTCAATATGTATTTGCTTTCAAAACTGAACTCGCCATGCACCCAGGTATGTCGCCATCAAGGCAATGACTCAAGTCTGCAATTTCAATCGGGAGACACGTACATGTATGTACATGTAAGCCTCCCTTCTTAGGCCTAATCTGACTGGCGCAGTTCTAACACCAAGGGTGCACAGCTCTTTCTTTTGACCCTGCTTCCAACATGTACGACTGTTCTAAATTAATTAGCCGCAATAATTCTGCAACGCATGCCCAGGTGAATACTACAACAATAAAAGAAAAATCTTAAACCAATAGGTCCGTCCCGGATTGCACGGCGATGGAACTCTCCTTTTACATGGAGATAAGAAGGCGTGTGACCTCGTTTTGGAAATCAGGCACTTTTTCGTATCGCTTGTTGATATTGGGAAGGCGAAGAATTTCAGGTCACGCATTCACGGGTGTTTGTCCAGTTTATCAAAATTTCTCACGTCGGAGATACAGCCAGTAGCACAACAGTAATAATTTGTTGGCATTGGAAGGACGCATAGAAAAATGCGGTGAAAAAGTTAAAAAGTGGCAAAGAATCAGACACGAGCAAATAACAATGTGAAACTCCACTGGCACGAAAACGAGGCAGCAAATGTGCCTGACGGATGTTGACGGCATTGAGTGTAAATACAGATAGCTTCGAGTGTCGCTGTGTAATCCGGGGCGGACCTCTTAGACAAAAGGTCAGTTTGGCATTAAAACTCACATTCATTCGAAATCAACTCACCGTATCGGGATTCTTTTAGGGACGTAACGTCAGCAACTGCCATCACTACGCAAAGAGCGATCTTGATTACAACGACCATTTTGTAAGTAAAAGGACAGACAGTTAATGAAATTTCGCGAAAATCATTTCAAAAAAGGACATGTATATACATGTATCTACATGTTGTATCTCAGTTTGAGATAATAGTGTTTTGCACATTACACGTGCCGTCTCATTCTAGAAAACTATGTGTACGCGTGCAATTGAGTCATTGACTTAGCCATCGAATTGGAACGCAATGAATTGAACCTCTGTAGTTCAATTTTAGGTACATTTGTAAGCTAAAGCACACGTACTGTAATACCATAATGCCGCACTGAAAGAAGTACGCTGATAGTGACACACGCACACGGTTCGATGCGTTATCCAAATAAAATAAGTAGTCGGCTCACAAGGTTTTGCGCATGCATGTTTTTAGCATTGACGCAGACTACAGTACGTAATCAGTAAGCCGTGGTGCTAAGTTTATGCCAGATGTATTTAGACGATAGTTTCCATACAGCTAGATGGTTTGCTAATGAACTGCCAAGTGTGTTATCCTGCGTCAAATCCGCAACGTCACCATTAACTGAGCGTCTGTGCCAAGATGGACAACTTTACTTCCGGTAGGTCATTCGTCTTGTTGCCCTGGTACAAAATACAACAGTTCTTGAACAACCAGTATCAAACTAGCATCTTTATTAAAATAATAATGGACTTGGTTGAAACATCTTTCGAGTTTAATTTAACCCACAGAAACTTGCGTTTTTCTGGGTTAGTTCTAAAACCACTCGATCCCCTCGACCCATGACCCACGCCCCCCTTGACCCACGACCTACAACCTCTCGATCCAGTCTACACAAACTCGACTCGATCTGAATATAGAACAATCGCTAACTTGTAGGACCAATGAGATAGGCCGTGAGCTCGGCTGTCTTTTCCCTGTTTTGATTTGGAAACGAGAGTCGATTCGGCAACTTTGAAAGCCAGAAATAGAAAAAAAACAACGCGGTCAAATCAAATCGAACACCTACCAACGTTACAAATATCGTTCTTCAGTGAATGGCAGGTTCAACCTGTTTTGTAGAGAGTGCAGGGAACGGACATAATTATAATTTCATCAGTAAATACAGTTTGAAAAACAAAATATTAACTAAATAGTACTTCACCGTTGTATGGGGTAAACGAGTATACAACAGCAAGCAAATAATAATAACGCAAAATTATGAACATTCACGTTAACGTAAGTTTAGTAGAGCTGGTAAATTGGTCGAATCTCTTGGAACTGTTTCCGTGACGATAGCGCACTCACAATGCGCTATTTCAGGTCACGTTCTCACGCCACTTTTTGTTTTTAATCACCAGACTTGAGCCAGAGCAGACTCGCATATAGGTCTGTCTTATAGGAAAGTCACTCAGCGACGTAATAATTTCATAATAATGGAATATGTAAAATGCGCAAAATACCTCTGTTGACACAGGCCCCGGGTCGAAGGGGCCGTGGGTCGTGGAGGTTGTGGGTCGAGGGGGTCGTGGGTCGAGGGTATCGAAGGGTGTGGGGGTCGAGGGGGTATCAGAGCAATCCGTTTTTTTATGTTCTTCGATCAACTCTAACATCACTTAATATAATAAAAGATAAAGGCTGGACATTAAAAATCGGTCTGCTCAGAATTTTCTACTCAGTTGTGCATGGAACTCTATGAAATCGGCATCAAACAAATCTTTGGATATCTTCTTTCACTTGATCTCATCAAACTGCCTTCGAGTGGTGATTTGACGACAAAATTCCAAAAACATCGAAATCACAAATTCAATTATTATAGGCTATTTTGTGACGTTGATGACCTTCATACACATTCCGATTGACCACGGACGCTTCTGGACCAATTTCGAATCTTTGCTTCCAGCACCCACGAATGTTACTTGAGTGTCCTTCTCATTATTTATCGTCATTTTGAATTTCTTTGCACTTCATTGGTGTTCTGAGTCTCCAGTGGTTCTGCGCAATGATTTTTTTCTTCAAAACGGAATCGCTTGCTTGCCATTCCTGTGCTATTACATAGACGGAGCACACCCTGACTGAGGCACCCACGTTAAAATTAAGGTGTAACCGTGCAGTAAGCTCACGCAGAATCTCAGTGATCCATGGGAACTGAAGTTGGACTCTTGGCATTGAAGTGTGTGCGTTTTGGGGACAGACTCTGTATAATTTTCCCAGCCACCAGAAACTGGACTATTGACTGCGTTTCAACACGGTATTTTGAAACAACCCCGAAGCCACTACACCCCAATTATTTTTGCCTTCCTACTGGCCTGAACCCGACTTAAAGTCAGTCTAAGTTAAGATCGAATGGTCGAGTGGTGCATTCAGGCAGGAGATTCTATGAAAGGTATTCAGTTGTGCCAAGCCTTCGACGTTCTCAATTCTTTGGCAAAGCACTTTTTATCCGTTCAAGCTGTGTCACCGTCCACCAGCTCTTCCACCGTGGCAGTCACATCACAGCTCATTTATCGTCGCTAAAATTGTGCAGTTTTTGAGAGTGTAAATACCTTCTCATGCCTGTGCATATACCAATATTCAATAGCTCCTAAGCTTAATTTTTAGAAGGATTTGAATTTGAGAACATTTATCTGTAACATGTCGTATCCTTGCTACCAACGAGTTCCATTGTTGAAAAACGCAGCAAAGAATCCAATGATCAACAAAAAAGTGCACGTTTACTTCTCTGTAATCCTCAAATAACCACAGCGCTGAATCAGGTAAGACAGTTTTACAAGGGTTTTGTGCGTCTAAACATTCAACACGCTAAGATGAATTCTTGTGAACAAGTTTTTATCATTGAATAGATACCGCCGGCAGGTAGGGTTGACATCAGAGACGACGATACCCAAGAACTATAACTGGCAATTGGGCAACAAATAACTACACAGTGAACGAGTCCTCTTATAATCATACCAGTTTCTGTTGACTTGGCTATTTCACATCTGAATCAATTTCAAGGGTTAAGTAACTGCTGAAGTACCGAGAAATCAAACGCACTATTTTCCGTGAAGGTGTTTGTTCCAGCGAGTCATCACACCAAGTCCTGCCTAATAAAACACTGTAGCACTCAGGTTCTAAGGCAGCCTAGTTATCCACAATAATTCGAACACTCCACCTAGGTTGAAAGCCGCAGACAAAAGAATCTCTCGAAGGAAACTACCACGATCATGCACGACGTGCTGATGGCGGAATCACGAGAGGCCTTGCGCGATTTACCGTGTGCGCGAGGTTTACGCCTTTATAGAAGACACAACTGCACTGCTTCTACACTTGCAAATGCACTAGTCACTTTCCAATTTCCCAATCATGATGAAATTGATCATTGCAATGTAGGGAAACTTTCATCACGGTATTTTGAGTTGCAATGCTGCAAGGGAGAATTTAGACAAATGCGGTGATATGTGTTCTTCGATGATTTGCGCAGCTCCCGGAGAGAATAGAATTCAATCAAGCTCCAGACAATTGCCTTGAATCTAAGGTCGGTGTTTATGCAAAATAGCACTTGGAATAAGATTCGGTCATCCACTGTATCTTTTGTAACTGACGCGCAGAAACACAGTTTTTCTCGGCCCTACCAGAAATTCAATGGTTTTAACTATCGCCTTTTTAAAATAATTTTGAGCATGTGATTCGAATTGAATAAGAATATTCAAGTATACTTTGTATCAATAGCGGCGTATGTAACTCTTCTATACTACGCTTTGCCACCAGTTCTTGCAAGTTAACACAAACGTACTGCACTCTTAAAAAGAAAGTAAACTTCACAGAACTCTGTCGGACTCTGGCAAACTTGGATAAAATTCTTGCGAGTATTATGCGGCAGTTTATCAAAAATTTATTGCAATACACTAGCGCATTGCCGGACTTTTTTCGGGTATTAAAATAGACACTTGGTCAAAAGTTCAAAAGTGTTCTCTGCCACGGAAACAGAATTCAAACTGCTCACCAGATATTTTTTTTACGTTTGTTCACTAAGGTTGTGAATTTGTGTTGATTTCAAAGCATTTTTCTTTTAGTTTTGAACTTACAAAAAAACTATACGTAAACTGCTCGTCATTCCGTCGATTGTTCTCTCACGCAGCAGAGCCATTCTGCGTATTTGGTATGCCAAGCATAGCCGTAGCAAATTTCGCTTTTTATGGAAAATGTGACTTTTGATCTCTGATGTAAATAGCAGTGGCGGCTTCAAGCAGCAACCAGACCGATTTCTTTGAGTGGATATGGTATTAAGAGAGGCGAAATTGAAAACCATTATTGGAATGAAAGAGTTTTTATTTCCTCTGTGTTTCAAAAATAGTGAACCTTACAGTTTTTCTAGAAATTCTTGCAATATCCAAAGTGAATAAATGCCTCTCACTGACGTTATGAGCCCCACGGAATACATTTGCTCTTATCGATTTAAAAGGTATTTTTCAGAGTTTTTGCGCCCATGTCTGTTTAACATGCAAAACTAGAGTACTGCACACTACCAATAAGCACTACTCACAAAAAATGGCGGCACAAACATAACGCCTCATTTTTATAAGAACAATGACCTCTGGCGACAAACGAGCAATACATCTGTGATCATTTGAGAGGCACAGATTGTAGACGGTTCCAAATCACTTCAACATTTGGTTAAACATGTTTAAACTTAAATTTAGCTAAAATTATTTTCGAAATATTCTTTTGCCAAATTGGAGGGGCCCGTTCCAAGAAACTGGCTTAAGTTCATTTTTGACTTAAGTTTAAGACTTTTCTTAAGTTTTTGACTTAAGACAAATCCTAAGATTATTTTGCGTTCCAAGAAACAATCTTAGCTAAGACTGACTTAAGTTTTTGTCTTAACTTTAAGTCAACTCTCACCTTGTCTTAACTCGATCTTAAGTTTGTCAAAATGGCCGTATTCCACATTCGTCAGCGAAGAAATGAAAACCTAGGCAGAGTTTATCGAGAGCGTCTTCAATACGACTCGTATGTTGACCGGTACCGGATGAACAAGGATGCAGTTGACTTATTATGCTCTTTTTTAAAAGACGACCTCGAGCCAGAAACTCGCAGAGGATATTCACTTACAACTGAGCAGCAAGTCTCAGTTGCGTTGCGGTTCTACGCCACTGGAAGCTTTCAAACGGTCGTAGGTGATAGCCAAGGGGTGACTAAGTCGACCGTTTCAAGAACGATCACAAAAGTAACAAATGCCATCAACAATTCACCCGACTTGTCGCTCCCCAACTTGATCGACAACATCGATCTGTACCAGCGGCAATTCCATCAAGTCGCTGGCTTTCCCCGTGTTGTGGGATGCGTAGATGGGTCACTAGTAGCGAT
>NMRA01000139.1:743753-755539 GCA_002633005.1 Phoronis australis | reverse complement strand
GATAAAACGTCATTGTGCTCGGCCACACCAGCAACCAAGCGAGATAGCTCCGCTACCGAAAAGTTCGGCTTCCTTTTGTCCATGTCGTCTGCTGCAAAAGCGCTTCTTTCTCCACCTCCAAGCTTTGAAACTTCCACATCCGGTAAGCTACGTCAAACTTAAGACAAAACTTAAGTCAAAAACTTAAGACGAACTTAAGATCACTTTCTTGGAACGGACTTAAGACAAACTTAAGATTTGTCTTTAAATTGACTTAAGTTTAAGATTTGTCTTAGCTAAGACAGTTTTCTTGGAACGGGCCCCTGGTTTTTAAAGACGTGGTTATCTATCAACCACATCATATTTGTTGACGTCAGAACTTTGTGTAGATTACATCTTCATTTCATTCGTCAAGGGATGGTTGCCTTCAGTAGACAGATGCACTAGATACTGCACACTTTATGCATAATAAGCCAGCTTTGGGTACTGTAGAATATCACACCATGGAACAGCATTCCTTGCAAACTGTACCTGTACAGACGTGTTGTTCAACAACAGATGGAAAGATCAACTTGTAAGAACAAATAACGTGTTTCCAAATATCGTGAGCACAACATCTTCGCAATTCATTTTATGCATTTAAAATTTCAAACGCCTACTTTCTTTCTACTAGGGTACTCTAATCGTCTTGACGTTGGAGGGTGTCACGGTACAAGGTGGCAAGTGTCCGTACTTCCACTCCGTGTCTTTAACCGTTGGATTTCTGGGGCAAATTTTACCATGGTACGTGTTGTTCTTGCACAGCTTTACTCTAGAGTACACAACTTTCCCGCAAAATCCTGCGGTGGTCCATTCTGTCCAAGCAACTTTGTATTCGAAATCATCTAAAACAAATGAGTACATAAGGACATTAAACCTTTGGGTCATACTTAGGCTGTTTATCGGCAGCAGAGTAACTGCAGTACCGAGTAACTCATGACAGCCATGGAAAACCTGACTGCAACGACGTATGATTTACAGTGCATATAACTAGGAGACGATGTGTATAATAGACAACGATGCAACTACTGCCTTCCGAACAACATAGCGTGAGTTTTTCAACAGTTGCCGTAACGGTCGTTTATAAGTCTCGCAGAAATGTGATCCCTTATCGTTATCAACTTCAACCTGACGGAAAAACAAAAAACTTAAAAACACAGCCTGCTCCCTATCGAATACACTAAAGCTAATCGCATATAGCCACTTCAAGCTGCTTTTAAAAGGTAATTATCCAACCTCGTCGCACCCAGAACACTACAATTTTCTAACTGCGTCCAACAACGCAGCCCAGTACAAGCTGCGATATTAGGCCTAACGGGTAAAAATGATCAAGCTGTTTTCAATATGTAGAATGATCTTTGAGATTGCGCTGACCAGGCTGGTATTTTCATTCATTGCAGTCAACAGCCGTACAATCCCTCACCGACGAGATTGTGTTACATTGACAATATTTTGTCCAAGGTTAAATATTGTTAACTGCACTTCAGGTACGTGTTCATAGGAAATCTCAAGGATCCTCACGAATACTGACCATAATACGGGGGTATGGTACATGGTGATATTGTTTTTCCCGTGACACAAGCGGGCAGTTTCTGTCCACGATGACCGATAGTCACTACTATGCAGTAGTTCTCTTGTCGACGTAAGCATCTATGTCCAAAGACGTCCACATCAACATTGCTCTTGACTTCCAAAGTGGACACATTGTAATAACCTATTGTACACAGTTTAGTAGCTTATAACCCATTATTTATCTTTAACCGCCGAGGAATTTCTCTTGTTCTGTCTGTATTAATTCAGAAATAAATGAAATATTATCTGACAACATATTATGTAGAATACTGTTTGAATTTATGCCACAGGAATCCATTTATTGCCCAATAGGTTCACCGTTCCAAACGCCGTAACAACATTTAATAGTCTATTATAATAAATGCTAGCCGTTACATGCTCTCAGCTAACTGTAATCTATTACTACCATACATTATACACCGTAACACTCTTTAACGAGTCTTACATGCCCGTTACAGTGCGCTCCAGGATGAAGTCAATATTTACTTTTGTTGCCAAGATTTTGGCTTATATTCAGCTTCGAGACTAGCGGCAATCTGCATTTTGCGCCGAATTTACAAAGTGGCAGCCTCAGATGAAAGTACCGCTATTTCCGAACTTTTAAGTCTCGCGACTTCACTCGTTGCTCAAAGAAAAGGCCGTCTCATTGTGCGCTTGTTGAAGAGTGTTACGTGTATAATGTATTGTAGTAATATATTACAGTGAGCTTCAAGAGTGTAACGGCTTGCATTTATTAAACTCTTGAATGGTGTTCTGGCGTTTGGAACGGGTGATGGGTTAGACTGACACAGGTACCGTTGAAACTGTAGTAGACATTCTAGGGTTCTTGAGCAAACAGTACATCATCGCACAACAAACTTTTTGTCAATTATTGGTTCCCACTGAGCTCTAGCGATTCGTCATAGCTTCAAACATGCATTTAATGGGTGGCACATTTTTACCCACCCGAGAAAAAACGGACCACTGCCGAATGTAGGTTCAAGTGGCTTACGTCACAGTTTTGTTTAGACAACTTAGCGTTGTGAAATTGTTCCTAAGTCAAAATAGGTTAGGGTATACACGAGGAGTAACAAATTTAGACCAGACCTTTTCAAATTAAATAGTCACATCTCGTCTTCGCAAAAACAAATGTAGAATATTAATCGGTAAATAAAACAACAAGAATGGATCAACTGAAATTTGAAATTTTCGGATGTAATAACTTCCTTTGTAACAAAACTAGGTGTGAAATGTGTAACTTTATCAACGATAGCACTTTTTCCAGTCTTCCCAAACCAATGAAAACTTTGAAATAAAACATTATTCTGATTGCACCACCAACAATATTATTTGCCTTATAACTTGTAAAAAATGTTCTATCCAATACGTAGGACAAACTCAACATAATCTACAAACTCGGTTTCGTAATAATAGATTTAACATAATACATAAAAACATTTCTGATACTATAGGTAACCATTTCAATTCCAAAAACCATAATT
The DNA here is from genome assembly GCA_002633005.1 of Phoronis australis. NCBI lineage: Eukaryota > Metazoa > Phoronida > Phoronidae > Phoronis > Phoronis australis. The sequence goes on along the minus strand of NMRA01000139.1, from coordinate 752,468 downwards.
TCCAAGATCTTTCTGTACAAATCATAGAAAAACTCCAACACCCCAGTACCCCTCACAGACTCAAAACAGAACAATATTGGATAGACAAACTTAATACAATAGAACCTCATGGATTGAACATAAAAACTCCTTAAAATATGTCATTGAATTTTTACGCAAAAATGTATCATATTCATTACACCAAATCTTATATGTCAATTGTCATTTTGTGTTTGATTTTACTTTATTTCTGTTTTTGTTGACAAAGGAAGTTATTACATCCGAAAATTTCAAATTTCAGTTGATCCATTCTTGTTGTTTTATTTACCGATTTATATTCTACATTTCATGAAACAATGTTATCATTGGGAGGATCTGGATGGCCTTATTTAGTTTCATATATATTTTCTACGTTAAAAAAACAAAGCAATTTGAGACCAATTCTGCCGCGGCAATTTGTCGAAATTAATAGTTACATTTAGGTTGATTGACCAACTGCAATTTTAAAGGATTCGAAACTCTGATTTTGCGATTTTGCGACTTCCAAAATCGTTTCTGCCACTTCTATGATAACAAGAGCAACACACGGCGTTGATATGTATTTCTCTAAATTTGAGCAAAGCTACCAAACTTAAAACAGCCTTGCGTCGATAGAGAGATGAACGCCTAAAACAAATTTAAACATAATTAAAACGGCCACTAGAAGGGTACACATGTGCACTACGTCAAATCCATCTGGAAAGGATGTCATCGGGTCACTAATAGGAACCTACTTGTCAATTTTCATTACAAAATCCATCAAGGAACTCCAAAGATACAGAAGTAAACGAAAAAATTCAAAGTGTCACGGGATAGAGGTTTTCAGATCCATTTGCCAAATTCAACAAAGAACTAGCAGGTGGCTTAGGAGAAAAAACCATGGACGCAAAAAACGAAACTGTCACTAGTACAGGTAGGACGCCCTGTCTTTGCAGCCGTTCGAAAATGTTCGCCAGACGTCCTATTTTAGTAGGAACTTGCATGTCAATTTTCATTTACAGTGCTTTGGCCATTAGAGGGCCGGATAGCCAATAAACCGACAGGAAAATTGCCATCGGGTGGCACAAAATACACCAAATCCACTCGATTACGTAATGTGGCGTCATCGTACTATTAGATACATATTAGCCAAGTTTGGTGAACATCCGTTAAGGAACTCCGAAGATACAGAAGCAAACGTAAAAATCCGATAATGCCACTAGGGGCTACCTAGGTACTTGGATCCGTTTGGAAATTCCCAAGCCTTCCCAATCATACAGAAAACATATCTGCAAAATTGTATTAACATGCACCCAGGAGATTTTGAGATACAGCCGCAGACGCCGAAGAGATGGACGGAAGGACAGATATGACGGCATAATGACCTCACACAAAAATATGTGAGCGCTAAAAAATGTACGTCTATGGGGAGATAAAACCATCGTTCAGCTCACGCACTTCCCAACCGTTTGCAGTTCCCTGAGAAAGTCGTTATCAACAGGTGTCGCTCCCCTCAAGAAAATTCTGAGTGACGCCCATCGATATAGCAAATACTCTAACAGCCAGCATAAATGAAACGAGTGTCTTAGTTGCTGGTCTAAGGGCATTCACATGTACTTATTGCATTGCCTGAAAACGACGAATCTTGTTCGCTTGTTAACTGGAACCATGTGTAAAATACGCCAGGAAAATAATTTACTTGGCAATTTGCATTTTGAGTGGGAGCATAGGTGACGTGTGGTGAATTCCACTTTAGGTCGCCAGTTCAGGTTGTAGCTATTCGTTTCCGATAACCCTAATGAGTCTTCAAATTATTCTCACTTTAACTGGCTTGTGAAAATTATTTTGACTATAGTGGTCTCACCGAAATTAAACAATGGCGAAAGAAAGAATTGGTATCGTTTTAAACAACAGTGAAGAGAACCGTCCGTACACAAGTACATCCCGAAACGCAACAATTTACCTGGGTGAGTTTGAAACACTGCCACCTCACACAGCGCTAAATATGTTCGTTCTCTCTTCAAAACCTTGATTTCAACTCCTACTCCTATGAGATTATGCGAGTCACATTTCAGTAATCGTGTTCCTCCAACCGGAAACTGCCCATAGAAACGATAACACAGCTTCCGTATATCTGAGCCGTGATGCGGAATCACCGTTACTTCAAAGTTATTCAGGTAAAGCCCTGAAATAAAAAAGAATAAGTTACATATAGCTCTGTTCTGACCACAACCAAAATCAAGTTCTAAAAATGTTCTTTCAAAAAATAGGTCTCCTTTTACTCTTTTATTGCAGAAGTACGATTCTTTTTTCCGTTATTAACAAGAACGCCGAAAACATTAGAAAATAAGAAAACCCCTAAGAATTTATTAGGGGTTCGGCAACCATTAATTTGTGAATTCGGAAATGGCGGATGTACGCATTAACTAAGACTTGAGCCGCAGGCTCATCGACAGAAATTCAAGACCGGACAAGCTTGCCTGGTAATAATTTCAATTCCAAAGTGATTCAGATGAGGATTCAACCTTTCGTTTCAGTCTAGCCATTTTAACAGGAGGAACCCAGATTTAAGTCGTCCCTAAGTGATTCCGATTGAAACAGTCAATATTTCTCTTCAACTCATATGTCATAGAATTATTTAATGACATTTTCTAGGACTCGAAAATTGGGAATGACTCACGTTGTGTATAAAACCCTGTAGCAATGATAGTTAAGTTCAGTTGGTATAAATATTAATTCAAGATTCTTGTTCTGGATGGCACAAAAAATACTAAATCAGAATCACTGGAAATCTTGGGTAATTTCCAGTTCTCCGAGTAATGCTCAGTCAGGGAAGCGTAATAAGCAATAAGCCCTTAGTAAAATTGAAGCTCACTACGGAAAACTACACAGAAATTCCAAGACTGCTTGTTAGCGTCTTAGAAAAAATATTCAGTTTGTACAGTTGTGCAATTCAGTTGAAGTCTTCAGTCCACTATTTGATACCATATTGTGCAGTGTAGTCATTGAAGCTGCAGTCAAAAAGCCGAGTACGCGCTGGGGCTGGATCGATACCACGTCGTTACTGTCGATTTTCAAATGCAATGTGGGGTAATAATTGTTGGACTGTAAACCTCTGCCAGCACCACACGTAACTTGTTGACATGTTATCTGATTCAGAAGTTGCGGTTTCGGTGGTGAAAGTGTACCTCCATTGATTGGATGGCGTGTGCATCGATAATCTTCTGCGTGAAAAGTTTTCAAGTCTGCATGTGGGTCAGTGATGCAGTATGCGTAGGATTTACTGGTGGAACCAACCACTTCACATTGGAGACCAACGTTCGAAGACAATTTCGTAAGGCTTCTGTTTGGGAGCATCAAACCAAAATACTACACAGATTCAGTGAAGTGGAAAAGGGTACTGGGAAAATCTATACATCAATATTGCGAACAAACTCATTGATTCGGGCACTGTCTTATGGAAGCATTAGCAGTATTCATTGGTTACATTTTGCTTTTTTTCTACATCTTTGAAACGATGACGAGTCAAGTCGTTGGCAATCGCGGATTAATACATGTAGGTGTATCGTGATAGTGTCATAATAAAAGTAGTCTTGAATGCCAGCCAATGCGCCAAGCTAATATACACAGTTAATGAGTTAACCAGTGACGATGAAAACGACGGGGTAAAACTCGAAATATAAGTCGTATTATTTATCTTTTAGTGAACCCATACTTAATATGAAGACCTTTGTTCTGCCAAATATATCCGTGGTATCGTTTCTGAAGATGCATTTCTACAATCGTAATTTGGCCGTGCGCTTGTCAATATTTCTTGTACGACGAGAGAGTGATATGTATGACTCCAAAGCCTTTAACTTCAACCTACAGATTTCCAAGTCCTGTTGACATTCACGTTTGGTTTAATGGCAAGGCGTTTATATTTGGTCGAAATCGTGATTTAGCGGGTTAAGCAACAGTGTTATTTTTTATTGATTACGACTTTTTTGCCTAAGCTAAGGTACATTCCAATGGGTTTTAATTAACAATGCTTGCTAAGGTACATTACAATGGGTTTTAAATAACAATGCTTGCTAAGGTACATTCCAATGGGTTTTAATTAACAATGCTTGCGTCCAAGTCACCATTGCTCGCCTTGTTCAGTTTCGCTTTAGCCTCCAAAATTGCCATGCAATGTACATGTATAAGAAAAAAAGACATCACCACCACTGTTGACCCCTCCCCCCCCTCGCAGATTTGTCAGTGCAGCTACACTCACCTCCAAATTTTGCGTTTGATATCATGACGTACTTGATAAGGAGTTTGTGATTGTCCGGACGGAAATAAACTCGCCAGTAGGGGTTCTTCACATAGTCTGTGTACGTACACGTGTCTCTTTCATCTTCTGGGAATGAGCTTGTAGCGCCATCTACTGCTCGTATTGAATAGCCAGCTTTGATGTCATCCTTGTAGCCTGACTGTTTTGTTATCTTCAGGATCGCCAAGTTGGCTTGAAATTACGTAGTGACAGAAATTAGTAATTTGAAGATTTAGACTTACTACCAACTGATTTTAGTTAAGGAGGCCAGATACTGATCAATGTTGCTAAACATGTAAGCAAACGAATTGAAAAATATCCTCAACAGAGTCCTTGCACTCTTATCATTATGTTGTAATCAATTGATATGTGGAGGGCAATGGAACGAAATAGATAAGATGAAAATATCCCAAGATTACTAAATTACTAACTATATTTACACATAGCTACATGTACTACTGGCTGTTTTTCGGGAGCAAGTTTTCGGTTATACGAATTGGTTAAACGCACGACACTTTTCATCGTTCACAGTCTTTATTCCGTTACGTTCGTACCTTCGGAACAAAACTCTACTCTCAACTAAACAAAACTACTACTTATACGTTTCAAGCTGCAGAAACGTTCATTGCGAAATCCTGAGTGAACAACGAAACATACTTGTAACCCTGTGCACGAATATAGCGTCCGAAATATTGCATTTTTGGTTAGGTGATTTGGAAGTTATTTTATACTAAAAAGTCCCATACATTTAACATCCAAATCATCCATTCTTCTTGGCAACCACATCTTGATAAAAATATCCTTCCAGAGTCTGGGATTTTAATCTATGTTGTCGAAATCGAATTCGGAATATTTTCCGTTCTACTTTTTTTGCAACGTGAAAATAGTTGTCAATTTTTATTAAGTTCGAATTTATGCCTGTGAGTTTCTAGTCCAAGTTTGCACTTGTTGACCCCTATTTTCGAGCTAAAATTTTGAGTAAACCTCCAACTTCTTAGTTCAGACTCGAAATATCAACCTTAATGCTGGGATCAACTGGAGCGAACTAGGTTATATAGTTATGTTAATAATATATTATCAGCCGATTTCATGAAGGTGGTTTACCAAAACCAGATTTAAGACCTAAACATGGTCTCCCTAAACCTGCTCTATATTTAGACGTAACTTTCATTTTTCAACATCATGGTTTATAAGTCCGAATGCCGAGTTTTGTTAGACCATGAAACTCGGCTTAAAGTACCAAAAGCCACCCTACTGTATTGATCCGAATTTACCCAACAAGGAAACTATTGAAGTGCTTGAATGAAATCTTGGTCACGAAGGTACACAATGGTACACAGCAGTAGAAACAGAGCAGACATTTGCGAAAAGGGCTAAAAGTTTTTCTAAGGAGGAAAAATCTTGCCTCCCATAAGAAAATTACTGTCAAATCAAATTAAGGTAAGCAGCAGGCTTGGAGAAACACTGATCCAGAATGAAGACCAGAAAGAGAATTTCAAGACTTCACTAGTGAAAAAATGCAAAAAAAAAACGCGAGGGCCCAAGTGGCAGATCTAGGATACAATGAGGAGATATTTTTCATTTTATACAGTCTGTGTCCATCAAAAGTACACGCATGTAAGTACTTGTTCACTATTAACCGCTACACAGTAAATGCACATATTTATTCCCGTATCATTTTTACTTTTCTGCGGCCAAAGGGGGGCACAGTGGCAGATCCAGGATTTTGAGTTAGTGGGAGCAGGGTACAGTATTAGCCAGGATTTTACCCGTCAGATATTCGCACCCGCGAACTACCAGATGGAATCTGAGAGAACTTTGGGGTCCATGACCCCTTTGCCCCCTCTAAATCCGCAACTGGGGCAGGACCCCTTTCCGGCAACCTTATATCGGGAACCAATTGAGATGGGACTCGGTCAGAATAGTCATTAGATGCCTTTTCATTCATATGCGTAGCGCTCGCGACGATGACGCTCTGCTCCAACCGTCATATTCTGAGAAAATAGGAAAGGACACACTTCAGTACGTAGAGGCGAATTCAGGGGTTCAAAGGATCCGGACTCCCTTTTCCTTTGGGTTTAGTGGTATTAAATATATATTTTTCAAATTGTTGACCCAGGCGCTCCTTTTAAAAATCCTCGATCCGATCCCCCCTTTAAATATTCTTTGTCCTCCCTGCTATGTTTGATCTTGTGTCGTTTTAAAATTGAATATTGAAAATAGTCCGTTCTCGTTCTAGAATTGCGTCGTAAATGCACTGCACAGCATCATTCAGTTGCACCTATATCGTACAAGTCTTTCCATATTTAATAGTGTTAGACCTGGGTCTGACCAAGTCTAAAGTTAAATCTGTTTTAAGATCTTAATGCGGGTTTAAGTAATATATACGTCATTGGTGAAAATAAAAGTGACTTAGACCTGGTCTAAAGTACAGTTAAACCAGGTTTTACAAAACAACTGGTCTAAAAATTAAACCACCTTTATGATACGCAGATTATCTTTAAACCTGGTCTAAGTCTAGATTTAACTTTAAACCACCATTATGAAATCGACTGTTACAGTTTTACCTGGTCTAAGTCAGTTTTCATCACACCAAATAATGTAGGTCTCTATTCCTGTGTTAAGATCTTAAACCAGGTTTAAAATTAGGCTTGGTCAGACCCAGGTTTAACTGCTAAATATGACAACTTGCACGATATAGGTGCAACTGAATGATGCCGCGGCGTGCATTTACAACGCATTTTGAGAGCGAAAATGAACTATTTTCAATATTCATTTTTACGACGACACGAGACGCAACAATTGCGGATCCACGATTGTTAATGGGGGGTCGGTCAAAAACGTTTTAAAGGGGGGACCAAGTCAACAATTTGAAAATTATAGATTTGATATCACTAAAGTCAACAGAAAAAGGTTGTCCGGATCCCTTGACCCCCTTTTATCCGCCTATGTGTAGACCAGTACGGGCTGGATGGTGCCCTGTGGATTCCTCAGAATACAACTGGTCGAGCAGAGCGTCATCGTCGTAAGCGCTACGGGTTTGACTAAAGACAGCGTCTTCTGATTCTTCTGAGTTCCAGCTCTATTGGTCTCCGATTTAATGTTGTCGGGTAAGAGTCTCTCCCCTTATGGCCGCGAAAAATGAATACTAAAATGTCATGGAAATAAATTTAGATATTTATCATGTTGCGGATAATCGTGAGTACAATACTTTAATGTGTGTACGTGTGTTGGGCACGGACACTATATTTTAATTTCCCTCGTGAAAAAAATTCTTTTAGACCTTTTTCGCAAGTGTATGCATTGACTCTACTAATGTGTGCCATTGTATACCCACGTGATCATGGTTTCATCGAAGAACTTCAACAGTTTTTTGTCAGGTTAATCCAGATCGGCACAGCAGGGTGGCTTGGATACTTCAAACCTGTTTTTACTAAACCGGCTCCCTTGCCTAACAAAACCAGGCTTTCAGACTTTAAAGCCACGTTGGTGAAATGCTAGTTTGGGCTAAAATTAGACCATAGTTAGGAAGACCAGGTTTAAGTCTCAAACCTTGTTTTGTTAAACCACCTTTAGGAAATCAGTTGTAAGAGTCTTCGTTTTTTCTGGTTCAGTACTTAAATGGTTTTCAGGAGATAACGCGAACGCTTTCCTCCAACATCACAGATTATACATCCGAGTCAGTGGCGCATTTAGAGGGTGGCCAAGGGGACCATGGCCCGTCATAAAATTCTCCCAGAGTCCATTTGGCAGTAGGGGAGTGGCGAATGTCTGACTGGCAAAATCCTGGCTAGTACTCTGTCCCCCCTAACTCAAAATCCTGGATCCGCCCCTGCAAGTAACCCACACTGTATAACAGACCGGCGGGATATTATTAATTATGGGTGTCTGCTAGAATATTGCTATGCTGCATGCACTGTTCTCCAAAACGTTGTTAGGCATTGTTTATAAAATGTCCACTTTTGCATTAGGGGTAGTAAAAATAGGTCTTGTATAATTTTCATGAAAAAATGCAGAAAACGAAAACGAAACGACAATTCATAAAACTGTGTCAGCGTTTTTGAGATGTTGTCTTGAGCATTTATATCAAGCTAAATTTGCTCATGTTATTCATCGTTTTGTTTGCTATGAATGCTCATATCTTTTTCGCTAATTTTTACAAAAAGCACAGTTGCTAGATTTACTTAATATCAGATGGATAAAAATCAAAATCGAATTCTACGGAATTTTTACTTTAAAACATGTAAATTCTGATGATTTAAATTCTTGTTTTTCAGATATTTGGCGTAATAAACATACTTGCCTATAACGTCTTAAATAACCTTATAACCCGTCATCACTTGAGCTGCTTCAAAATCCGTGTCAAGAGACACTTCAATAGCGGAGTTGCAACGCCGCCATATTGGAAATGGGTCAGAATG
>NMRA01000139.1:648149-742216 GCA_002633005.1 Phoronis australis | reverse complement strand
CGGGGGCAGGGCAGAGTTATAGCCAGGATTTTGCCCGTCGGACATTTGCATCCCCGAACTGCCAAATGGAATCTGGGAGCATTTTAGGGGGCCATGGCCCCCTTGGCTCCCTCTAAATCCGCCACTGGGAAGAACCCCTGTCCGGCAACCTTATATCGGGAACCAATTGAGATGGAACTCAGCCAGAATAATCACTAGATGCCTTTTTAGTCATACGCGTAGAGCTCGCGACGATGACACTCTGCTCCAATCGTCATTTTCTGAGAAATTACGAAGGACACCCTTCAGTAAGTACTGCTCTACGTGTAGGCGGATCCAGGGGTTCAAGGGGTCCGAAACCCCCTTTTTCCCTTGATTTTGAAGATACCAAATCTATAATTTTCAAATTGTTGGCCCAGGCACTCTTTCTAAAACCCTTGATCCGACACCCCCCCCACTTTAAATATTATCGCCCCTCCCGTTGCATTTGATCTTGTGTCGTCCTAAATTTGAATATTGAAAATAGTCCGTTCTCGCACTAGAACTGCGTCGTAAATGCACAATCACAGCATCATTCAGTTGCACCTATATCGTACAATTCAGTCATATTTAATAGTATTTTGTGTCGTCCTAAATTTGAATATTGAAAATAGTCCGTTCTCGCACTAGGTTTAACTACCACCTTCATGATATACATGTAGGCCGTATGTGTTCAAACATCGGCTAATAGACACCTATCTTGAGTTAGCAAAAATAGACCAGAAAATGCTAAAAAAATTCCGAACTGGACTTCAAGTGCAAATACACGTATTAAACCCTAGTGACAGGTCTCTTACCCCGAAGTTTAGGATTTTAGATTTTATAAAACGAAGCCTTCGATGCTTTGCGTAATGATAAAACCTTCAGTCATGAAAGCTTTATTCTCGTACACAGATGTCTAAATAGAAAAAAAAAACAAGTCAGGCTTTCGATTTAGAAGGGACAATTTATAAAAAGATTTTGCGTCTGAGAATGTTGATGATGTAGTGCTCTGTAAACCATTTTTAGAAAACACATGGGTTGTGTTACAGCAAACTTCGTGCTGCTACATGTCCATGCGTGCACATATGTTTCTTAGTTCTGAAGGATTTTAAAATATCTTCCCATGGGCTTAAGCTTAGTACATTAGATAATTAAAACTGCAACCATTGATAACGAAGGTAGCAAGCTGCTTGTTGAGAAGTCATCAATTCCTATGGATTAACATAATTTAGATGTATAAGGTGCAATAGCAGTTTGATATTTTACCATATTTTGAAGGTCCTGCAGTAGAGACCACGGCTAGTAGTTCTGTTACGATGAAAAAGCACTGCCACCGATATTCTGTAATAAACAAACGCGTCAGTGATAAAACATTTTGGCGTGGCACCTCTGATTGACATTGAAGCTTAGCAAATGTAGTCTACCACAATATCAGACTCTAGGAAAACTCACACGACCGTAGGTATTGCTGAAAGTGAAACACGTTATTAACGAACCCCCCTCATACTTAAACCGTAGCTGGACGTCAGGTCAATGTCCCGCTGATTTCCATAGATTGTTTACCTGGGGTATAACAAACAACCATATTGTTTCAACTTGCATGTGGGGTTTCTTTTTACCAAATTCACGACGTCCGCTCGCGGTCGTTATTTCACGTGCTTATGACGCATTTCGTGTACTTGGTACAGAACATAAAGTCCTCGGTCTTTCAGATTTCGAAAGCACATTAAACAATTTTTTGGTGTCGACGATAAGCGCCTTCATCGTATTTTGCCAAGGGGGCTTAGTCTTAAAGTTGCTGGGCCCGACTGAGTGTGTGGCGATTAAGGCGGCTATTTAAGTGATTTGCAAATGTTTGTACAAAGAGGGGAAAGAATCATGATTTGCACCAGGGTACACTAGGAAATCTCCAAAGCCACGTTCCCTACAGTATTTAACAATAACCGCGGTTTTAATTTTTGGAGACCCCGATTATTAGTTTTAAATTGCAAGGAAGCGACTACGTACGGGCAAGTTATGGGTAAAATGTCATGACCAACCGATAGATATAATCCATTGCACCCACGTGTACATGTATCTACAAATGTAGGACATTTACATACGTTGTTAAAACATAATAATGTAAACATAACATTCTTAATAAAATTCATAGACGACTAATTGCCCGGATCACTTCAGCTAACCCATACTAGAACTCGTCCTAGTAGAGTGATTCTCAGCAATCGCAGTGCTTTACGTCGTGTTAGCAAAATTGATACGGGTTATGCAGCTTGTCATTGACATCTTAGTTCGGAAATTGGTCAACAGACTCTTTACGCATGATATCCGGCAGAGATTTGGAAAGCTGCTTTGAGGATTGGGCAGATTGATTTGAGGGGTGGGAAACTTTTTGAGATCCACAACCTCTACCATACACAAATAAAAGTGACACCACATACATGTACATTACGACCCCCTGTTAGTATCAATATACATGTACAATTCGCTACACATAAATTACAACCCCCGGTTAGTATCAATATACATGTACAATTCGCTACACATACATTTCGAGACAGTCATGGTGTTCAGTTGAAGTAAAACGTTAAGCTTGACTCCAATGAGCTATGTATATAATTATTTTTTATCTCATTGCTTGACTCAACAAGTAGTGGTCGCTTCATCCGGACGTAAATAGGTTGTACAACAAAAATGGATTCATACCTAATGCAAGGACACTTCAGGACGTGTAGGTTGACAGAGTTGTTACAAGTTTTTGCAACTCCTTTGTAGCATGAAGCAGAAAATTTAAGACTCGACAAAAGTGTAGTGCAGAAGAAATGGAGCGGTTTGAACATCAAAATGCTATGGACCAGCGGCAAGCTGCTTAAGACAGACTGAAGAGCTTACAAAAAATGCTGTGGTGTCGCGTATTATCGCCTGTCCTTTATAAGCGCCAATTAAAGATACAGCTCAATAAGGCGGTAAAGGTAAATCAAGACTGATTTAAAGAATATTCTGACTATTGTTCGATGTTTTATATGAAATCTAGTGCCTACTGTTAACTGTCAACATAAAAACGCCTGGGAATTAATCCATAGATTTGTTGAGAGCAATAAAAATCATGAGTAACGTAACGGTGGGAAACATCACAATTCAAAACATTGTTACAAAATATCAAACAAACCACGCCGTTGGTAACGGTCAACAGCATGCGCGCACCCAGGGAGAGCTCGGAGGGCTAGAACGAGCCCCCTCCCACTTGGCGAAGTAGGCAAAAAGGTCCGCCCCTGAGACACAAAAAGTCCGAGAAAATGATACAAAAGTCCTCTAAATAATCACAAACTCGCAGTGGTGCTCCTGTTTTTTTTGTTTTTTTTTTTATAGTCAGCCCGCTCTTTTGTTAAAAAAGGTCCACACAACGTCAGGAATTCAAGCCCTCCATATTGAAGACTGGGTGCGCGCATGAACAGCAGGGTTTGCAAAACTAGGCTAATGTTGAATAAGCGTTGGTAATGGAATTGGCGTCTGATAAAAATGGCTTCAAAAAACTAAGCACCCGGACGGTAATTAGCGACACAGCGATATGCTGTTCTTGATACATGTATGATAGCCAGCCTCCAAAATCTTACAATCGTCTTTCAGAATTTTAGAAATTCTATCGAAGCTGAAGCTGACGACAACTGTTGCGGATATCACAGAAAGTGGGGATTCATCACTAGAAATGGTTCATCAAAATGACAAAATATATGTGTGTATAGTTTGGGAGTAAGTGGACAGTTCACGTTGACAGTACTGACTGTACGACAATGGATATCAGATTATTTAATGCAATAGAGAAAGTTGAAAAAGTCTGATAGATAAACTGAAAAAATTCAGAGCGTGTTGATTGTTGATTGTTGGTGATCAAGAAATTGCCACGAGTAGAAAAAGAAAAGAAATGAAACAACGAAAGACTATGAGGAGACAGTGTAGCCTAGAGGTACATGTATAAGTGTCCGCTTACTTTAATCAAGGACGTGGGTTCGAGTCCCACTGGAGCCCAATGCTAGGCCCATGCGCTTAACGTTTAGCCCTGCATTTGACTGCTTACGTCCAGATGTGGAACTGCCTTGATGATGGTGATCCGGGTGCAGGCTGTATAAGTTTCAAAACTGGACATTCTTAGTATTTAACCATCTATTGAAATTGTATATTTCAGCCAGAGTGCCACTCAAGCCACACGCTGCATGAAATTAAATGGTTCGGTAGTGTATTTTAAAAACAAGTCAAGTGCGCCTATAATTGGGTCATTGCGTGCGCCTAAATGCATATCTGCATGTTCTAATTTGTGGCCGATGCCAAGTTGTAACACGGATGTGAAGTGTTCCTCTTAAACCGTAATTAAGTTCTTAGCATAAACCACTGATACAGGCTTAAAAAGTATTTTAATTAACAAATCATTTCCAAAAAATTACTATCCAAATACTTATGAGTAGTCTATGAGAAACATGTGAGAAATAAATCCAACTCTCAGGAAATACATTTCCCTCTTTCGCGTCGCGAGCGCACAGCCTTCTCCAAGAAGCTAGAAATATAATCACTCTTAATTGGAAAGTCGCATGACGTGACTACCTAATAGGTGTATCCTCAGAGAGGCGCTATTACTACGGACCAGCTCATCATACGCGGACGATGGGATTATAAATGTACTGCAGTTATGCGACAGTTTTAAATAAAACATGCTATGATGAGCCAGTGTACCTGGGTCAGGTTTAATTACTCTAATAGCTCGCTGGAAAACCAAAATCTCTCGAGATTCCGTAAGATGCCAATTTGCAAAGAGAACTCGCTAGATTTTCCTCACCGCATGTCTGCTGCTGAACCTAACCTGTCTGCGTCCTTGGTGGGAGCGCCACCTTTCGTGATAGCCGGGTAACTTACCTTCATTTCCTAGACCCCGGCCATTTATCAGTCAAAATAGATAGGGGCCGTCCATTGTCTGCTATGGCACTAGTTTACGGCAGAGAAATAGCAAAACGAACGTTGTAGGCAACAGGTGAACCCGGAAGGCGAAATGATTATGCATGACCCCATTTATAAAATTGCTGTGTGACGAGTCGATTGAACTACCGTAAAACTTCTAATCATGGTCGCCGCACCATAGGGGGCTGGGGGTTTAGCCCCCATATTTGCCAGTGCTGTATGAGCGGTGCACCACAGGGGGACGGCGAACGGTAGCCCCCCACTTTTTTCAGTGCTGTGCCGCCCATGCTAATACAAGTCTGATATGTGAATTAATTTTAGGCTTGATTCCGTCCTCGATTCTATGAGAGACCTGCGCTTATTAGAGACTGGGCACTCACGAATTACTGTACCAAAATTCGATAAAACAGAAAAAACACATTTTGCCAACCATACGCTTGAAGGTCGGGTCACGTTATTACGATATTTCAAGGATGAGTTATTTCTATTACCAGGAAGAGATATCTCCTTCTCATGAGTAGCTGCTAAGGGTCATAGGGAAGACGATTGTAGGCACGTTACTCCAAACGCGAAGCTGCGTGTTTTTGAAGCAGCAAGAACGTTGCATTTGACAAAAAGCTGTTAATTAGTCTTTTTCAGAATTCATGTATCACCGCCGTCACTTCATACCGGTATATCACCGCATTCACTTCATGCAACACCGCCATCACGCCATGTATCACCGCTGTCACTAAATGTATCACCACTGTACGTCACTTCATGTATCACCGCCGTCCCTCAACGTATCACCGCCGTCACTTTGTCTGACAGGCAAAATCTTGGCTAATATTCTGTCCTGCCCCCTAATTAAGAATCCTGGATCCGCCCCTGGACTTTCATGTGAGCAAAAAGTGTTGGTGAAATAAGTGCATTATTTCACTAAATGTATAGGTAAGCCCGTGGATCCAAATTCGCGCGAGTACGGTAAATGACATTTGCACTGATACATGTATACGTGGTTCACCATAAACATCGACAAAAATATATTAAATAACATAAACAATAAANACATATGCACCAGAAATGTTTTATTAAGAATGTGGCTGCAGTCGTATTCAGATTTAATGTTGCCTCCAGAGTCTCATTGTGAGTATAGTTAGATCTTTGGTTGCTCGTCTCAAAGAAAAGCAACATTGGTGTCAAGCAAATGAACATCGGGCTACCTAATTATTGGTCTTGAGCGGCCAGACATTGTTCACAAAGGTCATACATTTACATGAAAATCATGTCTCAACATATCTTTACATTTATACTGGTATTTTTCACGCCAATTGTGTTTTCTTGCGCTTTCTGGGTTTAACTCAAATTATTGCACAATATACATGGATTTTCGTAATAAAATTGGAATAAATCAACACATAATTTGTTTGCTGCGTCCAATTTAAAGAAAGAACATGAGGCATTTTGCTTAAAATCTGTGTTCATGTATTCTTTTCATAAAAACATTTAAGATATCTACCATACGCGATGAGAGAAAGTAATTCTCGGAGGCACGAGGTCCAATGTCAGTTTTTATGTAAAACTCAATTTTGAAACCCATGGCTTTAACAAAGGTTATCTATAGGAATGAACAGAGAATTTCACCAAGTACATCGTTGGAGATTATACTCATCCAGCAAAAGTAACATGTCTCTTTCCCAGACTTAGTTGACAACAGGTGGGCTCTATCACGTGCGTGGCCATTGGTTAAAACTTCCTTTTTGTTTTACTTCAGGATCAACGGAGGTACCAGATGTCGCAGAAGCACTTGTTTTCAATGTCAAAGTCAGCAAAGTTAAGTTTTCCGCATCATATCATATCACTTTCTGGTTTTACCATTCCTGATGGGTTGTTGTTTCGTCATTTCTCAAAAAGCAGACGACTGTACAGGTGTCTTTTTATTGATTTTACAGGTAAGCTAATATTGTGATTTGTGTTATAGCAGTCATTAAATCTTAGATATATTGAATGTTGTTAATTACTTGTTGCTGTCACGGACAATTATATTTGTACATATAATACACAATCGAGGAACAACTAATTGCCTTGTTATCACACCATGTCAAAAACTTCAAATTTGCAGGTTTACGATATTTTCTTCTTACTAATATTACAAACGACATTAGTTATTGTTGTCTGTACATAAATCGAAGTACCATTGATTCCAAACACTTCTTCGACAAAAACATTTGTGAATTTTATATTTAAACAAGCCCAGATACATGTATGTACCATCTTGAGTATTTGAATTGCTAGATGGCGGTCGTTACAGTGGAGATAGCGTTGAGTACGTAGTTTTACTTCATTTTGCACAAGGAAAAGTGCATGTACACTGATTTGCGTGTCTTTACCTTCGGTCCGTAGGGAAGGCAGGATGGCAATTGCCACTAAAAATCAATGTATAGTATCTGGAAGAAATCTGCGATGCCAAATATGCTCATGTCTGACCACCATGCAAGTGAGTTACATATTATAACCTGCATTATGCAAATTAACTGAAATCCCCCGATTATCTTGTGATCATCTGTTTTCGGCCTTTCCCTTGCCACTGCGTGTTACTCTATACTTTATGGACATATGTCGTCTACTACTGTAGGCAGCACACGTTGTTATTAATGTTAAAATGATACAGCCTCCATATACTCACCTCCACATGCACTACGATCAATGGTTCTTATTTTAAACTCCATATCATGACAACTTCTTTGGTGAGTTGTATGGAAAAGGATGTGTCTTGTAAAAAGCTAAACATATTTATTCAGTTATTTTGTGAAACGACACTAGAAAACAATTAGTGGTTCAAACTAAACTGCGTATACTCTTTTGTGTATTAACCTAGCATTGTAAAAACACCGTGTTTAGCAGCTGCATGTGGCTTTGGGAAATATGCGTCTATTTAATCCTCAAACGAATCACTGTTGGAGCAAAATAGAAAAATTATTGTCAAAAAGTGAAAATAATGATTCTGCGCGAGTGAAACGTTTTGGAAAAGTTACAACCTTTCCAATGGCACCGTAGCAGAACAATACAAGAAAATGATGGATCACAGATGCTTTTACTTTTGGCACAGTAGAATAAAATCGGTATAAAAATGAACACACGTTGAACGAAATTAGATATCTTTTTCTAGTATTTGACCATTTCCGCTGCTTTATGATCCCAATTCTCTAAATAAATGTGAAGTCCCTTAAAGCGTTGTTAATGCTGAGAATCATAGCGTCAAACTGTTGACACATTAGAATACATGCTGTATTAAAAATGAATTTTTCACACCGCAAATGTATTTAACGACTCCATCATTGCACAAAATGACCTGAAACTTTGGAATTGGAACTTAGATGCATATATCAGTCACATATGTAAATGTGAAGTGCCTAGCTCAAAATTTGAGTTTGCACTCAATGACCTTTGACCTGTTTTAGTTAATTGGACGGCCTGATTCCTTCGTAAAGTAGTGTATTTGATTGACACCTGTATGCTGAAATTGAAAAGCTTTGCTGGAAAAAATGTGAGAGAAATGAGATTGTGAAAATTACAAGACCTTTGCACTGACTGAACTTTTCCAGTACATTACAAACTTTGTAGCGAAATGTGTGGTTAATGCTGCCAATCACAGTTGCCTCACTGTTGACGCATCATAATACGTGTTGAATGAAACGATCAAAATTTCAAAATAATGCCCCTAATGGCTCCATGGCTGCACCAAATGATCTGAAACTTTGGAAATGGAGCTAAATTACAGATTGTGAATTTCAAGTGTCTAACGCAAAATCTTAGTTTGCACTCAATGATCTTTGTACTATTCAATTACTTACGTGTAGACTTACACCTGTACGCTTCGGAAATCGAAAAAAAATGTTTTAAAAATGTAGGGGAAATTGACGTTTTGAAAATTAGATAACATTTGCACTAATTGACCATTTCCTGTGTATTATGAGTCGAAATTATGATACTTTGTAAAATTTAGGGACGGCTGTAACGTTCTTGGAAAGTTTCAAAGTTATATATTGAGTCATTTGAGAGTTATGAAGCTCTAGGAAACGCAACAAACAATAATAACAAGAAGAAAGCAAGATAAAAATCCGAGAATAACAATAATTAGCGTATTGCATGTCTAATCCTAGAGAATGCTGATAATGAGCTGCTTTTTGATCCAGGTGCTGTTTTGCTGGTCCATTGCCTGCAGAGCACTGTAAGACGCGTTCATTTGGCCACATTAAAGAAAGAGATCAGTGTCGTTTAGCTATTTAAGGAAACAAAGTTCAATATGTCGCACCTGTTCAAATAAATAAGATGAACTCCATCATGGTTTAGTCTTTCATTACATACTGACCCCAACGATTAGAGCTGCTACAACACCACGTCCCGTAAAAGATCTGACTTTTGGTTAAGACCTCATACAATTCAAAATTGGCCTTAAATTATTATTTAGTCAAATTGCTAGCAACTTTAGGTCTTGGAAAGAATTGACACATTGCTCGAGACTACGCGCTACAGTTGTTATTGCTCGAGACCACGCGCTACAGTTGTTATTGCTCGAGACCACGCGCTACAGTTGTTATTGCTCGAACCACGCGCTACTGTTTTTGTTGCTCAAGACCACGCTCTACAATATGCTTCACTGGGTAATTTTATGCGCAGAGCGTAGGCACTAGTTATCCCGTTCAATCCGACAGCTCATTGGTCACATCACGTGCCCTAATGAATATAAGTCCGAAAAGATTTCTGCCCCCGACTGGGGCCTACTGCTAACCGTGCAGAGGTTCTAGCCATCGGGACCACTGGTCAAACACAGAAACCCAACTTAGTAGTGGGCATCTGCTTTCAACATATTCCACGCCTCACTGAAAAAAGATATATTCATACAATTGACCCTAATCAGCTGATTTACTAAGAACTTGAAATAGCGACAAGTGGTCTAAATTTCTTTAAAGAAATACAAAACCAAAATAAACACCTGTAACCTTCGTCAGTTATTTCCATGGCCGGTCACAGCTTCGAAGTATAGAAATTGTCTAAGTTCGACAGTGAAACGACAGAAATAGCTGACGTTTTAACTCAGAAATATTTCATTGAAGATATTACGGATTCTTTTCTGAAATAGAGATTAACCTTTGCACGAACATCGCGTTAATAAACATTGTCACCACAAGCCATATTTGTGTTCTGAAAGACATTTAGAAATACCTGGAACGTGAATACTCGGAAAATACATGCGCAAATCGTGGCGAATTTACTTCTTGGAACAACTTGAGAGATATTCACTCTGAATATTGCAAGAACCATTTTTGAAACGCAGACGAAAAATAAATTTACATCCCTATGCGGTTTTTAAAATCTTTACCCCTAATAATTTATAAGCGAGCATGCGCTCAAAGAACTATCCAATGAACATTTCCAAAGTGCATAATCGCTATTGCTCAGCTTAAATCAAAGGTCATAGGTCACAGACATTTTTCATATAAGGGAAATGTGTTGTCATACCAAATAAGCACGCCTACACTCTGTTGTGGGAGAATAATTGGCTAAAAACGAGCAGTTTAGAGGAAACATGATAGGACTGACATCAACAGAAATTCAAAATCTTTCAGCACAAATCGTTTGACTTCTGTTTCCATATCAGAAAAAAAAATCCTTTGAACAGTGCAATTTAATCCGATTTTTCGCGCTCTGTTCCACTTTAAAGAAACCCTCGGAGAACTTTAACTTGGACACCGGCCACGTCGCAGCTAGCTGGCTACCCGCAGGCACACTCGCTAAATGTTAGCAAGTGTATTTTGATATATTTACTGTTAGAAAACAAAGCTTTGTATCCAACGAAATTACTTATAAAATGTAACTTGATGAAAGCGCTGTTTTTCGATGAAATTCAGGCCATATACCGTTGCCCAAGATGACATCGCACGTTTCTTTGTTAATCATATCAGGATCTCGAGATCAGAAGATGCTGCGATAATTAAGTCAGGATCTAGAGAACCTGAGATAATTAAAAAAGAAACACGGTATGTCATCTTTGGGCCACCGTAAGGCAACCAATGCGCGTGCAATGTAAATGCATGAAGTTTCTATGCGTGCTCATCGCTTTACGCGCGAACGGGTGCTGCCGGGATTTGTATTTAGTTCAAAGACAACTAAATGAAACAGATGTGGATTCTCTGTTCTTTCGGATTTGTTTTTTCAGTGGTTGAGAAAGCTTTTAGGTTCAACATTTTGTTTGATGATAAATTCCATTGGGTCCAATGGGGGGTGAAAAGCACATCCTCTGTCGTTGACGTCTTAATTAGGTAATGCTATAAACACGACATGGTACTGGACGTTGAATGCATTGGAATGGACCGAAAAATGTTGTCACGTATTGATCAGATTTGGTATCAATCAAGGTTTTATAAAACGTCCTACAATCAACTCCGTTCGGTTTTTAGGCCCGACCGATTTTGAGGTCCGTCTGATTTTTAGGTTTTTTTATTTTCCGAAACTAATGAACAAATTCATGTAGTCAAAGAAACCGGCAAATGGCTGGGCACATTTCGAGAAATTCAAATGATATCAAATGATGAACGTCAACCAGTTTGTGACCTCGAGGTGCGTTCGGTAGTCCAAGTTTCTTGCAAGAACAGTAAGTCCTCCCAACACCACGAGAGGTAACACTCAAGACCTTTCTAGCGCAACTTATCAAAATGGTGGCAACTAAAAGTGATTTGTCGTTGAGGTTTTCGCCACAAGTGCACAACTTTGGTTTTGGGTCTACGGAGCGCAGCCCAAAGTCAGCACAGTACGCAGGTTGGCAGAATGAGAAGATTCGAGGTACCTTTGGCAATTGCTGAACGTGAGCTAACCCCACCCCACTCTCAACCCCACACCCACACCCACACCTACCCCCTAGAAAGAGACGCATAGTTAATGCAGAATATAAGTCGTACATGTAGTAGCAGAAAAGCACCAGACAATATAATACACTGTACGTAGCTGGAAGAAATGATGCTATGCAATGACCGGCATACCTCGACTCTATCTAACAATGAACCCTGGACGTTTTGATTATTTACATTGACGGACCGCAACAACCAATCAAGTTTGAGAATATTCACATTGAGAGACAGAGGACTTGCCGAATGCTTGTCATTTTCTGATTCATTCGTCAGATCTATTCGTTCATTTTCGTAGCTGTTTTCACGAGGGTGTGTCTGGCTCTTTAACGGACGGTTCCGATTAAAGACACGCCTACATAGAACCATGAACCCGGAGGCAGGGACGTCTCGTAGATGAAGTTAACGGAGCATTTCGTTCAGACAGAAGTCTTTTCCGGTTCTAGGGTGCTTTTAACGAGACGATTCCGTGCAAAAAGAGCATTTCCGATTGAATTTCTCAAAGATATTCGGACGCTCAAAGCGTTACTAACGTACAGATGTACCATGACTATTTGTAATTGTAGCCTTAATGATAATATGATTGCAAAATGTACTCCCATTTGCACAACATGGAATCTCTTCTTCTTGTTTAAACGTAATGTTTATGGAATAACCACAGTCAACGGAGTGGACATTCTCGAATAAACCCTTAGGAAGGCTCCCTTCCCATGGGTCTTTTTTCGGTGCGTAGGCCCTATTCTAAAAATCTACCTACACCGTGACAAGAACATAATACACTGTCGTCCCCGGGCGCAGGGTACAACAAGTAAGCAAAAATATGTTCATGTAGCACTACTAATCATAAAACAGCACAAACCAGTATTCAGAAGAGATTTCGTACCCAATTACACCATTCCCTTTCAGATTCACCAGTATAGTGACACTCGTAACAATGTCAAATAACAGGTGTGCGCAGTTGGGGAAATTTGAGATAAGTCCGAGGGATTTTAAGTTTTAAGGTTCACTAAAGACCAATCGCGGACTATGTTTGCTTCAATTGACGTCGACTAAAAAAACAAGCTCAAAGTGAGTTGATGGTGATTTATCACAGTTCAGATCTATAGCCTCGTTCCCGCTCATTGTTTGGGAGTGTTTTTGTTGCGCCTTCGAGCATGAGTTTCTGTGGATGAGTTTCTAATAAGAAGAATTACAATCAAATCAAATTTACATAGCCAATTAAACGTATTGTTTACTTACTCATCACCTATCCTGATACAGTACCAAACCATGACAGGGATTTTCGCCCGGAATGCTATTAATGTGGAAGACCTGTACAGTGAAAGACTGTTATTTTGGGCCATTATTTCGCACACGTTTTTAATTTTTGCGTGGTTGTCAACATGTCCTGTCATTTGGTGAACAGAAAGCGCGCCAGTCCGGCTTCAATGACGTGGAACAATTTAGTTATGCAATTTCTAAGGAGCGGGCAATTAATTATGTGACGAGACAAAAAACGGTTATTTTTGCAGGCTTTTCAACTTAATTTGGAGTCACTTTTGGAACAAGGGACGCAACTCTTAACCCTATCGTTTTTGGAACAAGGGACGCAACTCTTAACCCTATCGTTTTTGATGACCACCCTTCCCAAAGGCCTTTCGAAGTAACAACCCGCCCCCACAAACGTGTATTTGCAATTCGACTATTGGAAAAATAAAATTACCAAACAAAACCCTGAGAAGCGATCATTATAGACCTTCTAAGCTATTGGTTAATTTTCAAATGTCAACATAGACCTAATCCATAAGTGAATATCAGACAGAAACCCCCAGATCACCGACCGAATGAAACAGAGGGTATCATCGTTCTCACACTCAGTTAGGTATGACTTCAGCCCTCATCTATTTGAAGATCAACAACTGGACAATGAAGGCTGAATGGAATAAACAACGGTGACGGGAACAGTAGCCGTTAAGGCATTGTCGTCCATCCTTGTCCTTTGTCATTACGCGGCGTGAGCCCACCTATTTTGTGGATATTGTAAATGTTATGATTATTGCCCGATTTCGCCAAGTGTTTACTGAGCTCACAATCCTGGCAGGCCCTCTCTGTTTGCACAATATACCTGGTCGACACAGAATCCTGTGTAATAGATGCTATAAGCAGCCGAAGAGGAAAGGTGCGAGAAAGTCGGTTGGTGGAACTCGTCAACAAAAGGTGGCAGTGTTAATTTAAGAATACAGGTAAGATACTATTAGATTAATGCTTTAAATTAAAAAATTGTGTATCATTCTTGTGTGAAGTGAAAATGCTAGGCAACCATCAATGGGTTAAAATGAAAAGTCACATCGTCGTTCTCTGACCAATGAGGTTTAGAAAAATTACAACGCAGACTGCTATTGAAAATTGCTTATTCATTAGCAATGAATCAGTAGAGTCAGATTCAACACTTAGACACTTAGAGCTGTCTTTATGGAAACTGCTTTAAACCGACCAAAGCGCTCCCATTGTTTTTTTAATGAAATTAAAAATTCGTTGGTAATTCAAGAGATTTACGACGCATTGGTGAGCGGTGTGATCGGGAAATGTAACAACTTTTTTTTTAATTGATCGCTTAACCATCAAATTAGAACCTCAGAACGGTATTGTTGCTTACTGTGCACTATTAAAATTTCCATACGTGCAGGAATGTCTTGTCATGTCTTAGATTGATTCTCGAATCACTGTGAGATGTCACTTCTAGTTTAAATTGCTTTCCAAAATATGACGTTGTTAGTCTATTTGGAGCACTTGTACGGTCTTTGTTTATAAGTAGTTGATCTCTTTAAACACCTGAAACGCGATTTTCAACAAAACCATTGTTTTGGACAATATTTTGGATGGTACCATTTGACACGGTGTCGACTTTCATTCCAAATTACACACCATGAAACGTTGCAGCGATTGGAGATCATTGATTTCATCAACGGAAACATCTTTGATTCACCGCTGCTAAATCTGAATTGAGTTAGTCCATCTTGAAGCTTCTGATTTCGACAGGCTTGAAATAATCACAGTTGCGTGGAATTTTAATCAATTAACTTTGGCAGGGTATACGAACGTAGTTTTCACCTTTGTGTTTGACTTTATAGTTATAGGTTCACTTTTACTATTATAGTACATCTACAAAATAGATTGAATTGGTGATCTCTTGCAACTGGTGTCTGTGAAGATGTGGCAATAACGATGCAAATATTTGAACAGTCGTGTACAATATTGGATTGCACGATAGTTTTTGTAAATATACAGTGGTTGCGAGTCAGTACGGTGACCTTGCTTTATACATGTAGATGGGTCTTCAGCGATTTTACAAGATGCAAATCAATGTTCACGAGGCGTGTGTCGGCCTCTATACGTGGTACATCAACATAGAGATCACATTCTGACACGTGAAAGGAACACTTTGATGGACCACTGCTATCAAAATAAGTTTTGAACTAATTGGAAACTATTAGTTGTAATTAGTTAGTTGTTGAACTGACGTTTATCCGCGTATTTGTTCACGTGATATCAATGATTGTTAACCTTTTAGCACATAAACTTTAATGATTGCCTACTCTTGATTTCGGTCCCGAATTTTGTTTTAACATCCACTGAATTCGGTGTGTCCGATTTCATTTCGCCTTTTTCCTTGTATAATTACAATATTCGACTGCCTCCCTCCCCACACCTCCAGTACATATAGTGAGTATGATTCGAAGAGTGCACGTCATTCTTTGCCTCCGTTTCTGGGATTGACACGATTAGGGTTTCAATGGACTTATGAGAATTTGATTTACCAGAACCACTATCGAACTTTAATCGCTTATTTGTTCTTGTCTCATGTTTCGAGTACTCTTCTTGAATGTTTGCATTCATTTCAGCTAAACACCAGTGAAAGCCTAGTATTAAATGCTCTCGTGTTTATCTGGACCTCTCCTGGTGATTCAATAATAAAACTTACCGTTCCAGCAAGCACCTTTCAAACATCGCTGACGTTGTCACTAGCCAGTGATTCGGTTTATCAAAACCACTGTCCTAATATCTATTTGTCATTGGTGCCCCTTATATTTAAATTGCATAATGTCGTCATCGGATGCAATTTATGTCAGGAAATAGACCCGATTTCAGTCGCAAAGCACCGCTAGTGCAAAAAGGAATCATTCAGACGTTTGATTAGTTTGATTTTTTTCTTTTGAAAAAGACTTGAAAAGTCCATTTCTTTAACAGTGCAATGAAATGTACACGTGGGACTTCACTGACGAAGACGGACCTTAGATGAGGGAGTGTTTAGCACCAGTCTTTCAATTAGCGCGATGCTCCCACAGTAATACCCATCTTTATGCTGACGCGCTGTCGCATTAGATGATAGCATTGTCTGATATAATCCCTTCAAAGCGAATGCCTTTCTAAGCTTGAGCCATTGCACTAAAGATAATCCGCTGACCATCCGTACTACCAAATCTGTGAATTCCAACCTAACGTAATTGCTTTTTACCTGACGCACCAAACACTCCAACAAATTCGGTTATCGGTGTGTGCGTGAGTGTGTGTGTGTGTGTGCGTGTGCGTAAGTGTGTGGCGTTAGTTGGAGCAAAGATTTCAATAATTTTGCTTATTTTAGGCGGTTTTTCGTTAGTTTTTGAATACATATTGCTTAAGCGAAAAATGTATAGATCTCAAGTTAAAATCTTTTTGGAAAGTTGAAAAACCAAAGAAAGACAAGATTAGATTTGCAAAGTATAGTTACATTCACGGCGTCTACTTTTTGTGTAACAACCAGGGCACTTAAAGAATAATGTCTCAATTATCGAAACTATTTTAGTTTGTTTACCTACGTGTAATACAGTGAGGCGACACGGTTTTCAGAGTTTTGTGGAGACGATATTTTAGGAATAGTTGGTTTTTACTCAGCAAAGAGTTTCATCCTCAGCAAAGTATGCCGATAGTAACTCGCTTTAGTACATATACTCATTGGGGGACAGTTTTCGGTAATTCTTTAAATCTATGAAGGGCTAGTCAAATTAGTTAAAACGGAGTCCTTTATGAAGATAATTTCTACATTGTATGTTTTGTGCTAGAAGGGAATAGCCACAGCAATGAACCATTGACCAGTTAGCGTTGGTAATCGGATTATACATATTTCTTCCGTCTCTATTCAAGTTTGGGCAAATACTGTCCTTTGTGTAACTTGTTTTTCTAGGTAAAACATCACATGTCTTTAAGTGTGTTTTTATCCTGTTAATGGACGAATTGTTTTGAAAAGGTATGTTAACGCCATTATACCGCTTGATAAAAAATCAAAGGCCATCGCCGAACCAGTGGTTAAATATCGGACACACGGAGGAAATGACAGGGTGGGATATACTGTGCAGTAAAGTCTGCAAAATGTAGATACAGGATATGGAGTCGCAACATTTGCACACTTTTGAAATATTTTTTCAACAGTGTTTACTCAACCTGTGCATTCGTACAAAACCCTACATTGTATGTACTTCAGAATGCACTTGGAAAAATCTCTGTGAGACCAGAAAGTTTTTTCGCTTGTTTGGTTGATTGAAACGCATATGTGATGCGTATAAGGTAGAAGTACATGCATGTGGTATACGCACATCCTTAGTGGGTGGTTCTGGGGACTTTCAGTGAAGACTTTCACGTGTTAACCTGTATCATATAATCAAAACGCAAACGTTCCGTTAAAGATTTTAGAATTTCCTTTAGTAGCAAATCTGATTTAAACTGTCAGTAAGCTAGGGTGTACCATCTACAATATTCGGTGGGCTTAAGATAAGTTGAAAATATGACCAACACTTTTCTCTCGACATAGTAATACCTCGGTTTCAACTCCTGATTCAAGTCACGGTCAAAACTTGCGACCCTACCTCAAACCAGCGAATAGACTTTTAATAAATGTCGATAAGAGGGTAACAACCTTAACTGAGCTGTGTTTCTATCGGTGGCAGAGCGAATGTACATGTAGTGTTCGGAATTAAATGGAGTGGAATGACGCAAAGGTGGACATATTTCTCTGACACACTAAATCAGCGCATACATGTAAGTACAGTGTACTCAAAATGTCTCAGCAACTCCAGACAGGTGTAGTTTCACTTAAGTCTCTTGGATGTAATTCACAGAATAGCGAACGGCCCGAACAAATGACAATTTTAGATTTCTTTTTTGTTGAAGTTCTTCTAGGGACCGTGCCAAGCTTGTCTGTTTACTTTCCCTGTGGTTACAAAACATTAAATATCTGTTTAGTGGCATACTCGTGGACAAGTGGCTCGCGTTCACAATTTCAGTAGAGTCCACGTTAGGTTGATCAAGTGTTGTACCGGCAAGTCGTAAATAGGTGGCTGTGAACGTGAGACTCGGATGAGCATCTGACTGATTGTCCGGATGATCAGGTTGACTTCTGCCCTGTGCATTAAATACCGACGGTCCGATGCTAAAACTCTCAAACCTAACACTACTGTACAAAAACTGGGTTAAAAACTTGTAACTGTAACAAAGTTACAACTCTGCGATGGCTTAGCGAGCGGTTGAACACAGCAGTTACCAAACGTTAACTCAGAAAGTAGCTTTCCTGTCAAATTTCGCTAGAAACAATGGCGCACATAGTCCACATTGATTCGTGTAAATTGGAAGGCCATAGCACTGACGACTATCGGCTACAACCGAGAACTAGGATTACAATAGTTGTAACTGCCCTAGTGACGGAAGCAGTCACAACTGTTGAAAAGTTTGCAACCTGGTTTAATTGTTCTGAGAACACAGATAAGAGTGTCAATCACCACATAAAGGTGTGTGAGTTCTGATTGACTCGGTAAACGGATACAAGTGCCGTATTTCCGCTATACCCTAATTTGCAATCCTGATCGAACTCGAAATTATTGTTAACGTTTTTCTTTCTAGTCTTGTGCGAATTGAAGATACATGTAAGTATCTATTATTCTGTCGGCTTGAGTAGATCGAGCTACTGTGCGATTTACGTGCATGTCTGTCTAATCGTAAGACTATTAGGGTCTGAAATCGAATTCCCCAGTTCTTATTGGAAGTAAGTTTTACTGTATATTCTACGCGCATGTAGGTTCAATAAAGAGGTCATCAAGTGCAAATATGGACTTAATAGTCTAATCACCTGCGTAAACCGTGATATACCCAAGCACAAAAAACGGACAGTTTTCTTGAGGTCGTATTCACTAGAACTGAAAGTGTCAGAAATAATTTCCAGTTGGGATATAAAGATTTGGTACCACATCGGGATGCGTTCCGTAGACGCAAGAGTGTCCCCACGACGCAAGATCACGTAAACATTCCCGATATATCACCATGCACATTTCAAGCGGAATGGATGATCAAACTAGCTTTCTCGCGAGTGTTTTGCTCCTTTGGGACGCAGCACAGATAACGTTTGCGCTCGCAGCTCATTAATTTTACTGAACAAGCCCAGTAGGCCTACGAGACGTCAGTGAAAGGATTATGACTGTGGCAGAAGTTTAGGAACGCTAGGTGTATTTGCATACGCTATAACGACCACATTGGCCACCATAGATATCCAATCATGCATACGTGAATCGTGTCCGTAATGTGAACAGGAGCTTTCAGCTCGTCTTCAATTTATCGTCCGGGTCGCCAGTCAACCCCATTTGGGGACGCTCTGTTGGGGATGGTTGATAGCCGGGGGTATCTCTCACGGAATACGAGCGGCTGCTTATGAGGTACTAGAATTACTTATAAGAAACTTCAAAGGAAACAAAAACCGCAATGTCGATGTCAAGATAAATTTCTTTGAGGCAAGTATAATCCTCTAGTCAGTGTACTGGGTGGGCCTGGGAATCCGATTTGTTCGGAAATATACGACCCCATGCAGAGCACTTTCAAAATCCCAGAAACAATCGCGATAAGTGGATTGTGTGGTTCTCTTTTGTATTTGAGAGATCAACGATTTACTAAACGTTGGGATTACCATTGCCGAACTGGATGTATCCAGTGGGCAAATCTTTAATGAAACCTTAGAAATTTGACTATAAGCTTAAAGCCTCTCATTATTACTGAAAGTATATCAGGTAGGGTATTATAGCGTCTTTACTTTGCAGGCGTAAGGCTTCACCCTCTGTCGTTGTTCCGTTTGATAA
This sequence comes from Phoronis australis, assembly GCA_002633005.1. NCBI lineage: Eukaryota > Metazoa > Phoronida > Phoronidae > Phoronis > Phoronis australis. Next base: position 722,256 of record NMRA01000139.1, on the reverse strand, counting down.
AACGCATTCCACGACTTGTATTAGATGCTTCGGGTACATTGATTTGTTTAAAGCTTTATCTTGACCGCGACAAGTCGTTTTCTGAGAACAATTTTCAATCTGTAATAATCCCGATGTAAACAGTCTGAGGGACTTCTAAAGATCTGCACCCATGGTTTAAACACAACACCGATGGACGCACTCTCAGCCGTAAGCACCAATGGTAAGTAGCGTGTAATAGAAATGCTGGCGAGACGTTAATAACACTTGTCCACTCAAAACACGAACATTTCCACTTTTTCGCTAATACGGCGACATGCACATGGTTTCCGTCAAAACAAAACAAATCTTAATTTGCACTGCTTACCATTATGTAACTTGGTCTCAAATTGTTCTTTAATCAAATTAGAGGCGATTTCAGAGTTTTGAAAGTGCTGACAGTTTGTGATCACTTCATATCAACCTAATAAATTTCCGGAGCACGCCATGACCGGACTATGTTACCTTGGTCTGAAGAAATAACGGATTGTAAGTTGGTCCTTACCCCTTGCTATTACACGTACATATAAATTGAGGAAGATTCGAAACAGCGTTAAGTGGTTTAAATCAAAATTTATTTTTGACTGAAAGCTTTGGTTTAATGACACTTAGGCTCTGCAGTTCGATTCAAATGGGTGGATTTATATAACGTTCAGGCTTTAACAAAGATTGATTTATTGAGGTTATGCTTAAAATAATACTAAAGTTAGATCAACATCTCTTCTCAAACAACGGTGTGAGATATATGAGGGTCTAACTACATGTACATGTACATGTTCGTCTGTGTCTTTATATGAGTCTGAAATAAACTCATCGTGACGAACGTTTTCATTGATCTGACCTCCAAAGACATCCGTTCTTCAACCAATAGTAGGCCTAATTTAATTAGAAACATTTGTTTTGTCTTGACAGACAGCAGACCTAACAGATAGCTGTTGCTAGAGACTTATTTATATATTTAATAAGACCACAAGCGTAGCAACTTATGGAGTCGTAGACAATGCTTTCGGCATCAGGCTAGAAAGGTATGTCATTTAATTAAGAGTGGGACTTGTGGTGAAGCATGGTTGTGCGCTACGAAAGGTAACATGTAAGGTCCGCCTTTCACTCTTTCCCAAAATGATCATTGGGGAAATCCTAATAGTCTTTACAGAGTATGAACTAAGATGGGGCTTGCGTCCATTTTTTAAGAAACAATTTTCATGCTTACCAACTAAACAGAAAACCTTTGCTTAATTGGTAAAATAATGTGTAAAACGTGTCATGAATGTCTGTTTGCATGCTTTAGCCGCCGCACTGAACTGAGTGGGAGTAGTTTGCTACTGGCTAGTTTAATAAAAGCATTTCTAATGTAGGCCTACTTGTACATTAACAACAATCTTGTCTTCCTGGAGTAATCGCCGTTGCTGCTCAAAATATTTTTATGACGTCCTCGATAACAAACAAAACTTTTGCTCCCAAAATACTTACCTTCTTCACATACACCGCTATTGGTCACTTCATTGTAATAAACATCCGAAGGTTGTTCTCGTGGTGACAAAAGTTGACGCGACAAGTCAGCTTCACTTAACTGGTTAACATTTGGGTACTTATATCGAGATTTCGTGCATTTTTTGTTGGTAGAACCATCGAACTAAACAGAAAAATCAAGAAAAACAAAAAATTTGTTCGTAGAACGATTCATTGGAACGTCTGACATTGGGGATGTATTTGGCTACAAAACGTCTATTTTTTAAAAAATTTGGACCCACACTTTGGTACTTCCGGTCATTTTTGGCGAAACCGCAGTCGTGTAACTTACGATTTCTAAACACACGGTCACGTGCCACGAGATTTGGGCGATCTTTGAATTATTTGTAAGTCTGAAGATATGGTGGACTGAGGCAATGTACAACAACATTGATGTCACTTACACGTTTGTTTAATACACACGGTCGTGTAGTCTCGGTAGTCAACACGGCTGGCTCTATGCGATTGTGAGTAGAACATCCCACTTGGGAGAAACGCTGATAAGAGCACCCGAAGAGTGTTTCGGTTTCAATTGACGAAACAGCTCAATTTGCTTACGATAGTCTTAACGCTGAAGACGGCAACTCACCCAGTTTAACGTTATCGGAGATTTTGCTCACCTAATTAATCACTCTCTTTTGTGAAAATTGAGTATTTGCCGAGTATTTACATACTATTTAAACATAAAAACGCTCATCGATATGTGAAGTGTGTCTACTGACTGACTATCTTTTTATAAGAATGCTGACATAATGCCACACGAATTATTAGCATTCATACTGTATTGTGAGTCCCAATGAAAAGAGTACAATTATTTAGTGCGGTGAGATTAGATTGTTATATAAGTGCATTCTTGGTAGTGCGCATGAAGGAAGCAGTTATTTAAAGTTCTGAAAATCAAACGGTCATATTTTAGTAAATCAAAACATAATTTCTTAGTGGAAATACAAAGCATACGTACGGATGAGATCCCGCTTTAATTTCATTAATGATGCCATTAGTTTAAGTGTTAACGTTTCGTCAGGCGAATGCAAGAATTCACGTCAAAAATACAAGCATTCCCAAAGCAAACATCCCTCCAATTATAGCGAGTTTATACAACTGGTGTTGCCAACATCGCCGATCCAAAATAGCACGCGCAGGATTACTACGCGAAACTGGACAGAACGATCTTACTCTGGTGTGGTGCCAAGTCGGCTTTTATCGATTAGAAACATTTACCAAAGGTGTAAAACGTTGAACCAATAAATCCACCAATTGTTTCAGAGAGGGCGATTTCCTGTGGTTGAAGTTCCAGCTTTCGGAATACAGGATTAATGACACAGTACAGGGGCGGATCCAGGATTTTGAGTTGGGCGGGAGGGCACAGTATTATCCAGGATTTTGCCCATCAGACATTCGCACCCCCGTACTGCCAAATAGAATCTGGGAGAATTTTAGGGGGTCCTCGGGCCCTTGACCCCCCCCCCCCCCTTAAATTCACCACTGCGGTGTGAGACAGTACTTTGATCATAATACTAGATCTGGTCAAAAATTCCACATATAATACATATAATTCCATCTAACTCAACAGGCTGCCTACGTGTTGGTAGATAGCTCAATTGATGCTCACAACTCGTTACATAAGAACTGTCCACTGTGAACCTAAATTCGATTTCGAAATTGAGGTGAGTTATTTTTGCACTCGTTCAATTTTCGCTTGGTCGAAATATAGACTGCATATTCTCATTTTAGTATGGTCACAAAAATGGTCACTCATATGTATTAATAACTTGGAACAATATGGCATCAGACAAATTTAAGAAAACACCCTTGTTAATCGATAAACGAATCGTCGACTCATATGAACGCGAACGACTTGGCTGAAACGTTTGATCTTCAAGTGGCAAAATGGTGTATTTTTCCTGTAGCATATTCCATGGGTCTCTAAAGTATGGATGAACGGATTGATTAATGAAATCTACTGACGTCGCTCTCAGACATTACGCTTATACTTACAGTGCATCACGAATTGCTTTACACGTAGTTAATGACTGCGGTGTCCGTATAATCAAGCATCCAAAACAATCGCTGCCAGCCGACCACTCAATTCATACAAGATGCTGCGCGTTATGACTACCGTAAAAAGTCAACAAAGTGAAATTGGGTCACGTTTGTGCAGACAACACACGTGTTTAAAAAGGAGTGAGACATTTAACCACATTGCACTGAGTTAAACTTGTTCTACGCAATTAAAAATAAACATCAGACGGAGGTCTGCCTGTTCTACCTGTCAGTTACATATGCTATCGACAGTTGACTACATGTACGTTGATCCCTGCTCTAGAGATAATCGCAAAACAATCATAATTGTCCCATGAAAGTTCTCTGATCCGGCAAAGGCACGCCTCCCTTTATACTTAGGAAAAGGAGAAAAGGCGGTCATCGGATCCTGAGGAGTGTGATGGAGGGTCGCGTCACGGTTCACGTACTTGACGACCGTATTTTTAGTTTCATGGCTCATGGCAGGTTTCCCTCCCTATACTACTCTGATCGCGCGCCAACACTCACGCATCCCCTGGTATATACAACAACCACNCTACCGATTCTTACCCTAAACCGTGTCGGACAAGTGAAGAACGGTTTCTCCACGTCTCACCGACACAGCTGGTGATCTCGTACATGTACGATTGTATCATAACTTTGTAGACACATGCCACTGTAATACTCAACTCGGTGGTATCAGAAATACAATTGACAATCTACTGTTAATTGAAAACAGTGATTTGCGTGGCAGCATTATACAACTTTTGGCCAAGTGTCCTATGAACTTGCAGCATTATCAGCAATTGCCATAGAATTGTAGATGGTGCTGCGGTATTTCCTTAGACGTGGATATTAAATATGGTTCATTCTATACTATTAATTTTATATCCGGTGTTCCGTAGACAAATCTTATTTCCTGAATTTTGTATCAGATGATTTTAGCATCAAAACGCTACAAATATGTAATGTCCCGTATTATTTTTCTGGATTCGTGTTCTTCAGATTCAAAGGTGTTCGACAAAGTTTTACTTTATTGTTGACTTTTCTTTATTTTTATACAGTCCACTTCAAACCTTCAAAACAAAATGTTTTTTCCGTTACAATCTCCTGAAGAGAGCAAACACTGACAAATCATATTTTCTGGTTTGCTGTTTTTCTTAAGTCGGCGTAAGTAAATTGTTTTCTGGATTTGAGTACCTCAACTTTTAGAGTTTTGGATTCTACACAAAAACATATACCGTTATTGTTTCATCATTAACGTTTTAGTTTGATGGCTATTGGGTTTTCTATGAAACAAGAAAAATAGTGGGCTATCTTAAACTCAAATAGCGTCACATAAGAACTTTCAAAATAGCGCCAATTTCAAGATCACGCTTACCCGCAGCGTTTCATTAAATATCCATCATGGTTTATAGTGTTGGGATTGTGAAATAAGTTGGGTTGGTATAATTAAGACGAGAAATTTATGCTTTAATGAATTCAAACTTACAGTTGAAATGAGGGCACAACTAATGCCTACACTTTGCTTTGATTGCTGTTATGGCGTAATTGTGAAATTTGATGTCGCGCCCTATTATTTAACGTCATAATAACAAAACCTCAACGCAAAATCGGCATGTTCCATATTAAATGATCCGTTATTTGAAATGATAATTTTAAAGTGTTTAGCAAAATAGTCAATGTCGTAAAACAACGACTGCATTAAGCCTCGTTTGCAAATTCGATCATTCGTTCGGAGTTTCTTGACACTGTACGGGTGTTCGATGTCAATTTATTGTCATTACCAACTTAGATTTGACAAAACTAATGATATTATGTTGCCTGGATACAAAAAAACGGACGCATTTCAAAACAACTTCCATCTGGGTTAGTCAAGGTTGTATTAACTTAACGGTGGACAAATTCTTGGTGAATGCGTTCGTGAGTCAGTACAGTTTACACACCTGGTCATCTTAGTACGCGTGTATATTGGGGGAAATATGCGCTTGTTTTCAAGAAACACGTGTACTCAACGCAGGGTATCATTGGAGGTGGTTAATAACGACGGGTAAGAAATTAATTAGACTACTTAATTAAGTTATTCCACCCGTTATCCTCTTTCATGGGCCGGTTAGTTCGCATCTGGGTTCCATCTAGGTGTGGCCATGTGAGCCAACATTGTTGCATTTTAGTTTTGCTCTCTGAAGTTTCTGGAAGCAAATGGGTGTACACTAATTTGAGGTTAAGTTTCTCTAATGTCCTTTGACTGAAACAAGCTACACGTAAAGTAAAGAGAACTCAACAAAGGTGACTTGGTGAGGACAGAGAGAGAAATATGACAGAAGCGCACTGTATACACGAGAGAATCGACTGTGATCATATCTGATTGCTATATTCATAGTTGAATGGTCAGACGATGTTTTTATTTACGGAAACGACTGACCACACAGCAAGTCGTCAGTGTAGTCTTGAAAAGCGCGTGGCAGCGCATTCTTTAACATTTTTGTTTTTGCCGGTTTAACTTAGATGTTCTTTTCTTTCCAGTTGGGGACCCACCTCCGCTGGGAAGGACCTGAGAGCACGTGATCTCGGCGGATGCCGTTCGCTTTCAAGGGAGTTTAGGCGTCGTTTTGTTCTACTCGTTGGAAAATACAATTTTGTGGAAGATGTTTTCTTATTGGAAGACCTGTGTTAGGAACATTTGTTTCGCTGGAATACTATTGGTACTCTTTCCGAAAGGTAAGTTGTTTGGAGATCTGTTGCGTTTAGGAACAAGCAAGTGTATTTCTGTTCACATGTATAGATGGACGTCAAAAACTACCGCTTATAAAAACATAGAACTCTAGTCTTCTCAAATGATGGCAGACAAAATTGGCGTTTCTAATTTAGAACGAGAGAGAAAACAACACTACTCAATTCTGATCTGGAATTGTTGAAGTTTGAAAATTACAAAATGAAACCGACCAAGCATGATCTGATCAAAGATATTTCAGAGATGGCATGAGGCGTTAAGGGATGGCGTTATTGTTGCGGGATAGGGAAGGGAATAGAAAGACATTCATGTCTTTTTTAAAGAGGTGCGTTGATATCATTAGGCTTGTACGGACGGTCTTTGATTTGTGCGATTAATAGCGCAAAACTAAAACAATCGCAACACCGAACCGTTTAGGGCTTTTACGTTAACTAAGAAGTAAGTATTCATGGACATTAAATAGTGAATAAAGAAAATGTATTTCCCAGACAAGAAAGTCAATATCGTAACTACAGTACAATTACTATTGAGATAAAGCGGGATTTACAGCTCACTGTATCTCAGCGATAATTTTCTATCTGCTTGTGTATGTGCCTCAGACATCTTGTATTAAAAAGTTCTCACGCTGATTTTCAGTGCAGCGATTATGAATATCAACTATATAGCGACAGTGTGAATGGCTTTACATGATGACAAGCGCCCGTTGATAACACAGATATTTTGTTATTAAACATTTGTTACGCGTTTGGCCATAGATTTATAGAATATGGAAATATCTGAAGTGGTCATGGAAGTGTCGCTATTCCCTTTTCGTTCGCCAAATGACACAACATGCGAGTATTTGACATTCAGAGTGATCGCATGTTTAGAGGCTTCGAAGAAACAACTCAGACGATGAAATTTGTAATCTCCAATTAAAAACTACGAAAAAAAAATATTTAAGAGCATTATCTGCACTTAACTTCACGAAACCTGAACATAAAAACACAAGAACACTACAAACGTGTCAGGTGAAAATAACTTTAGTCTTAATCAAAATTCAAAAAATAACAACGGACTGTGCAAAAAGCTATGTATTGATCTGTATACTGTTTCATGAATTCAATTTAAATTTCACGTCATTGCTGCTGTCCTCGTTGTCAACTGAACAGATCTTATCGTATCCACTACTGGCAGAGCTTTTGTTTGTAATTGCAATTTATTCAGCTGTGCCAGTTGAATTCTTTGAATCGTTTCACGAAATGTAATGTTCTGTCAGAAATACCGCCCATCCCTCTAACTTTTTCCCCGAATACAGTTTTTGCAACGCAATTGTAAAGAAATTACGGTGTAGCAAATGTTTTACAAAATTACCAATTATGCGTATCTCCTCAAAGACGCGGAACCTTGCCAATATGAGCTTAGGATATTTTTTCCGAAATCGCGGAGCATAAAAATCGAGCTTCTGACTCATTGTATACTATACGTCACTTTCCAAGAAACAGTCAGACACCACGCTGGATGACGGTCCATCTACCTCGCTATGACTAGCCAAATTATAAATGGCACCGCACATTCGATTGACGATGGAGCATGTGGCTAACAGAAATTAGACACGGCATATTTTATCAATCATATGTGTGTTTTATGTAGGAAGCTAATGTGATGTCTGTAAATAATCCGCGTGGTTACAGTATCCGTTTTCAACCTTGCATCACTGCGCGTGCTCAGAAATTGATGTTAAAATCGCTCGACGATACGGAGAATACAATTCATATACATGTAAAAGCGTTTCAGCATCGGAATCTGTCTTTCAAATACCCTTCATAATTCAGATGTTAAGCGATGACATATCTGTCACCAATATGACGCGATTTGGACCCACTACGAGGAATTAAAACAAATAAGAATTCTGCCCAGAAAGCGGTAGAAAGCATTGTAACTGGGAGTCAGATTTTCACAAGTGTTGCAGGTCTTGGATTTCTTTCCATTTCCGGTAACCTCTGAAATTATTTAGAAGTTGGAAATTTTAAAAAATATTCGTTTGAATTAGTAGATGTGCCCCAACAACAGTTGCACCCATGGTACGCTCCTAGTGCGCGAACAAAGCAATGCTGGAGAACTGTTTTACGGACATTACAGCATTATTGGTTATAGCTCGTGATTCAATTGTCACTGTGTATTCACGGTTCGTCCTATTGTTCACCTTCACTTAATTGCAAAACATTTTATGCACGATGGCAAACCGCACTCATGTACTTTACGGGAAGAGTGTTTCCCAACGATTCCATGCTATGCGAAGGTATACAAAGACATTTTTAGCCCTTGGACAACATTTTATTGATCACGAGTGTGTCGGAATGGATACGAAATATCGAACTCGAAAAAAAAACGTATTGGCCTTATAGTAATTCGTTTTCACTCATGATCGGTATTTTAAGCTGTGCCACAAGCGAGTCATTTTGACATTGCCTACTGTATGCTACGCAAAGTAAATATGCCGATATTTTGTTCGCCTAGGCGCTTAGCAAGATCGGTAAATATTATCTTTATCAACCTAAACATTTTCATCTCATTAAAAGGACACAATTGGTTTTATTGCTGACCGTTGTGGCTATTGTCACAAGTTTTCATCAACGGATTATGGTTGCCTTTTGTTATTTCTTGTCGCACACAGTCTTCGATCCTTTCCTGTAGTCTAAGATCTAAGCCTTAATGTGTGGTCGTGCGTGTTATGCTTATTTTTTTATTATAAACACAACGGTCGTACTCGAAGTTCAAAAGCTATGAAGATCAGAGACAATAGGATATCTCCAATGGACCCAACAAGGGAAAGCCACAGTGACATCTCATGATTCCTGCATTACAACAACGTAAAGTTATAGAACACGAGTTCAGGACACCAAGCTTGTTATCATCCATGCTTCTTTACATGTAAACTACCTCCACGTCTTAACCAATAATAACCATTGTTGTTGTTCAAACATCAAAGTATTCAAGCTCAGCAAATTCCACGACGGCCCCAGTCATCCAACAACACACTGCACCATGGATTGTGCAACTAGATAAAGTGACTTGCTAAACAAGTTGTGTACAACTCGTAGAATTAATATTTGTGTGGCCCTTCTTGTCGCGATTGTAACCGAAGCGATATACCTGAAGTCATTACACGCGTACATATCGTAGCACAGCCTTGGCCACTATATATTCTATCAGCTAGGTAAACCTGCACTTCAACACTAAAAGGAATACGCATACTGTATGCATGCACATGTATAGTTGTAAATCTAGAGGCGTCAGGGCTCAGTGCTCCGTCAGCCCTGTATCAGTGGAACTTGGAGAAATGTAAAATTTCCCTTGCGACCCCCCCCCCCCCCACNCCACCAAACACCTACTATATCGTTCCTGAGTTACCGCGCCATAACCTTAAAACGTTGCAAAGCGTAGTCAATAACACGTATCTTGCTGATATACTTTGGGATTTTTGCGGCAGGTAATGTCCGATGCGACACAAACAACAATACCGAAAAGATGGAACCGCTAAACGGACTCTACTCGGTTAAGTTACACGTACATGGATATTTTAACAGTACACACCATGGATTTTTGCACATTTTGAACTACCGGTGGCCACAAACTAAATGTATGACGTAAAATTTAGCTAAACCCATGTTTATTTTGTGTAATTAGCTCGAAATTTTGATTTTTCTTTCAATTCTGCCAATTTTCACATTTCCCGCCATGTGACGTCATGGGTTGAACACAAGAGATTAGTGACTAGCATTGAACAATGGCGGAAAGCAGGGAATTTGAAAGCGACGACGATTATGAGCAAAAATTGAACGAATACTATGAAGAAACGTACGGGAATGGTGGCCAGGATGAGGAAATGGGGTTGCACGAAAGCGAGAATAAGTTTAATGTGCTTTCGGCTGCGTACTTTTTCTACTTTGAGCCTTACGAACGGGATCCTCCCGCGAGAGAACCGGCCTCGGGCTCGGCGAGTCAACCCATTCATCCAACAGACGATCCTGAACTAAGAGCTGATGTTTCTGAATGATGAATATTGTCCTTTATTGAACCAGGCCTTCATCGTAACGTCTCTTGTGACTGGAGTAGAAACGCGAGTCCTCCAATTGGGCAGAACACAGAGTGGCCCCGGACCGAATCGCTTGGTCCACGATGACGTCCCACACTCTCGTTCGGCGCACGAAGCGATGCCACTTCTGCGCAACTTTGGTATCCTTCGGAACACCGAGACGTTCTCCGCCTGGCTACTGTTGCTGCAGCCTCCGGAAACACATCTTTTGATCCCTCCACGAACCTTCTCGACGCTAAATGTATTTTGCTTTCTCTTCCCTCAATACACTTTGCATAACTCTCTGATCCGAACAGTATGGCGAACGACTTGGGTTCAACCCATGACGTTTTACATAATTATTATTTTTTTCAATTTTTGCGTGTTTCTTTATGAGCTGTGCACTAAAGGCACTGCAATCTAGTAAGATATAATAATAAAATTTATATTGAGGTACAAGAGTCATGTTGTGTACACTTTAAGGTTTGAACGAACCACTGGCAAGACTGCAGCAGGTCGTGCGAATCAACTAAAATCAATTTCATTTTTGCTATATCTAGAAAACAGAAAACATAGGTGGACACAGGGGGATTAAGGGGGTCCGGACCCCCACCTTTTCCCTTGATCTTAATGATACCAAATTTTCAAATTATTGACTTGGATCCCCCTTTCAAGAGAATCTATTATAAGACCACCCCTTTTTAAAAAATGCTGGATCCGCTCCTGGAAAGCATCAGCGACTACTGGACATTTGATAGACGTTTACTGGAGGGTAGTTTGTGCTAAACGAAGGAGTGTATACATTTCGGCAGAGTCTTATGTTATCATTGCAGAGATATTAATACCATGTATTCATTCACACCTAATGAATCAGTACAAATGATTGCATTATGCCTTGACAAATTGACATTGTTTGATTTAATGTTTCAAGCTTGATGGAATTATGAAGCATGTGGAGCGTTTACATATCCAAATATTAATCATACTCCAAATATGTATTGAGCGTGACGACGATTATTCACCACTAGTATGTTTTCTTTATAGCTACACTAAACACCATACTTCTTACAGAGGGCTTTGAGACACGAAATACTTGAACAAAAATCTTCACAAACCATTCTGGGACATAAAAAGCGACAGAGAATAAACGATTATTTAAAAACATAGGACAGTTAATGGAATTGTTGCTGGAAGCATTCCTTTATCAAACCTAACTTCAGTTATGGACGAACAGCATGGGTAGGGTAAATTTGACATTCTCGTGAACATTGCTTTTCAAATTATCCACCCTGATGGAAAACAAAGCAACTCTGACGTCATTGGAACGAAAAGGCTCGGAATGCAACGATGTCCGGTGGGATGACCCTGGGCTTTCTATGAATGACCGAATACACCTGATTTAGTTTAGAATACGATAGGCGAGAAGGTTAATCGCTTAAACCAAACGATCCTTCAGAAACTTATCAGGATAAACTGGTGACTGTAAAAGCCTTGTTTTCACAATAAGTATTTTGATAACCTTTGAATAAATCTTATAAATAATCACGCATAGCTTAATGCTTGACCAGACGTCCGACTTGGATGTAAGACAACATTTCACGAGCAACACAGTCGACCGACTGTTGTCTGGCTAGATTTGGGTTGTTTAAGACAATATTGTTGTACACGATTGTTTCGTAATAAGGCATAAGTCGCACAGATACCGATTCCTGTCGCAATGGTCGTTGACATGAGACGGGAATAAACGCTACTTTTCGCCACTCGCGGACTTTTGATATTGGAAAAAAGTGATTTCCGTTTGATCCCGACGCATTAGTGCTGTGGGCTAAAATTCAATAACTACAATGGTTCTCTAATTTTAACTAGAGGAATAAGTCCCATTGTTAGTCCTTCTCATTGTTTGATTAGGCTGAGTCCTTAAACTTATTTTAGCTCTTTCCATCGGCTGGTATCGGAATTTCTGTTTTATTAATTGCAGCTTCAGCCGTACACTCTTTCAAACTGCTACGCCACTTTTCAGTATAGCTGGCAGTGTGTCCGAGGGTACTTCAGCCCGAGGATTCTTCATTGCGGTCGGAAATGTACGAGTCTTAATATTCATCCATGGGCATTTCAAGAGCCTTGCATTTTTCCGTGGGCCAGTCAGTACACCCCACCGCACAGAACTGGAGCTCATCGTGGTAGCAAGGAACGATGTTTATAGCAGTACGTCGAAAATCCCCGGCCGTATTATCTGGTATCGATAGGTGACGCTGAGCAACTGTCCACCAAGGAGGCACAGAACAGTTCTCACAGGGGTTTGCCTGTCAGGACACACGTCAATGCACTCTTCACCCTTTCTTCACTTTGTCAAAAACTACATGCAAATAAGGAAATGTTTTGAGTCATTTCACATCACAAGCCCTACAGATGAGCACAGAAACTTTATTCTCTCTTGTATTTTTGACCCATTCACTCCCAGTGGAAACCAAGCTGAACTAAGAAAAATGAGGGCAAAAAAATGCAAAATTGGCACTTTTCACCCCAAAAATCACCACTTTCCTGTCGATGCTCGACTAAAGCCAACATTAGATTCCGAAAGCAAATTTCCTACCGATTCCAAAAATGTGATCCAAAAGTACTGTCAACCAAATAGTTTTTTTGCAAATCTGGCTTGTTTGAGGGCTACCTGAAATCGCGGCCAATTTCTCAGTTGCTACACAGCAATGCACAACTGCAACAGGGGGCCACCATCTTGAAGAAGAGTGCAGTTACAGCCAAGAAACTGGCCTTTTTTCATTCCCAGCATGTTCACAAATACAAAAAAAAAAACATTCACTTGGCCTACACACAATACCTAGCTAAAAAATGCCCCCAAGCCTGGCCTAGCCCTAGATTTTAACATTTTGGGAGTGCAAATTAACCGCGGCCACAACCTAACTATTCAGTGCCACCCAAACACCAAATCGCCATTTTTGTGGCGAGGTAGTTAATTTTGATATATTGAGGCTATCTTGAAAATCCTCTATTTTGATTGCTTACGCATGGCAATGTCTCGCCAGGACGTGCGCCATTTTTCAGGAAAACCGACGTCCTGCCAGAACGCAATTCCAAAACCAATCGGAAATCTAGAGAGGTCGACCACCGACTTCATTTAAGTCTTTTTGATCATGGCGTCTACTCGAACTTGAAAATCACGTGCTCAGAGCTAACATTTCACTTCACACGGGACATTTCGAGCTAAAATGCTGCACAACGTAGAGAAAAAGGCACGGGAAAACTTGTTTGACTTCGATGAAACAAACGGGATAGCTGAGACTGTATGCAATAACCACAATTTATGTACATGTACATGTAGATTAAATCGTCCGAGTTAACATCGATCAACGGATACTAGAGAGCTGTTCATGCTATCGGCGTAAGACCTAATCAAATGGTTTAGATATGGAATAGAGTAAAAACTTGAAATCGGTAGTTCTGGAAGTGCCTGGAGTTAAACTAGCGCCCCAAGAGCATGCTTTGGGAGAATGCGTGAAAACACATTCGACTAGCCACTCTAGGGCCCGTTCCATGAATTCTTTTTCTAGCTCAAGTCAGATCGAACTAGGGTTAACTTAAGACCAAAATGTGTTATCCCAGTTTCAAGTAATATGTGAAGATTAAAAGTAAGTTAGACTGAAATCGATCATGCTAAACCCATAGAATTCTAACCCTGGAACGCAACTGCCACATATGACCTGTGTATACTTTTATTAGAGCTTGCGACCCCGAGACTAGCGTGAGTGCACTGTGAATTTCCAGCTGTGTGCTCCACTGAGTGAACAAACGAATGCAAACACATGCCAAGCATGCGCGGCGCAACCTCAGCAGCGCAAGATAGAAGTTGGCATTCCAGGGAAAGACTTTTGGGTTAAAACCGAAAGTTAGCCTGTTACCAGGGAAGGATCCAGGATTTTGAGTTAGGGGAGGGGGGGGGGCAGTGCAGGGTATCAGCCAGGATTTTGCCGTCATACATTCGCACCCCCGAACTGCCAAATGAAATATGAGAATTATAGGGATGAGAATCGGCAAAGCAGTTTAGACTTGCACACAAATACAGTGCGACATTCCTGCACACGAGACCTGATATTTTCTAGCCAGATCGGGCGCAGCATCCAAAATGTTTTAAACAAGTCCCCAATTAGAGTTTCAAGAAAAGTTTCATTGTTTTTAATCCACAATAAAAAAAACAAATTGAAAATAATTATCATAGGTTTTTAAAAAATAGCCTTCACTCTTATATCTCATCTGACAACCCCTGTTCGCTCTCAAGGTTAGCCGAAATCTCCAACTTAAATTGATTTAATCTCGATCAAAATTACATATTGTTCAATTTATCAGTCTAAGTTTCCCCTCTTCGTGCGTTTGCAGTACGCAATTAATGGAAATGCTGCAATGCGGACGTTCACCTGCTATGTCTCCATGCATTTACCTCAGGCCATGGTGTAATGGACAAGACATCTTTTGGAAATGCCCACAGGGATGTACTTTACAAATAAGCACCGACAGGCAACATCGATAGCAAGCGCCATGACAGACTGACAAAGCAATGGGATTGGGTTATATGCTTGTGACATCAACATTCCTGGTGTCTCTGGAATGCGTGACTTCCGTGTATTTGATTTGTTCAAAAAACGGCATCTCTCCGCCGTGCAACTGATTTTTGTAGGTAGCAATTGCCTGAAAACCACACACACGTTTGCAATTGGCTCTCAAATTCTCTTGTCTGTACTTGCAGATTCCCACCAAGGTGAACACGAAAAGAGATTAATTAACTGGCTGATGAATGGCTACCAAGGACTAGAGAGGCCTGTTGAAGATGAGAACCAGCCAATAGTCGTTACTATGGGCCTTACCCTGCAAGATCTTATCGACGTGGTGAGAATCGTTCGAGTTGAAGAAATAAACAAATTGTTTATGGTAAAAATTCCTTAACTAGAAAACCACTTTTATGAACAAAGGTAAAATTACAATGCAATACAGTACCTGGCAAAATATCTTAGTCGGTAGCCTCGCTAAATAAAACTCGTTGGAAACTGAATCAACGTTGCAGTTCTTGTTTTTAACTAAGTCTGGGCTGTGTTCAGTAGAGCAAGTCAGTTTCTTTTGACAAATGCGCGATGTCACAACACCTTCCAAATTCTATCACCGGAATATGCTCGTGACCTCAGACAGCACAGTTTTGCCGTTGTTTTTGGGTTTGACAAACCACGCCCATTCTGTGCCAAAAGTTTTTACCGCTAGGTATAGGCTGACAATGAAAATATGAAGTATATGCCGGACTAAATACTTCCAAATCCTTGCACAAAATTAAACGAAATTGAATCCAATGTGACTTTTACATCTTTTGAATTTTCACTCAAAAGCCAACAATCTAATACATCATAAAACATAGTAAACATTGCGTGTAGGTGCGATTAAGGCAGGTTTTTGAAAATCCGAAGTGTCAGAACGGCACCTAAGTTTCAATTTAATTATCGTTTTCAAGTCCAAATTAATTGCAGTAAAGGCGTAATAAAGGACAGAAACTGTAAAAGGGTACAAAAATGCCTTCTTTCAATCAAATGAGTTTCAAGAAGCATTCACATACCACCCATAGTCTTTATGTGAATACAATACTTAGTCAACCCAGTTTTAGCCCATTTTAATGAGAAACAGCCCTGGCTCAAAAACGTTTGAGCAAAACTTTAGAAAGTATTAACTAGCAAACTGTCCTCCCAAAAATGATTAAGTTGACAAGGCTGAAATTTTGAAGTGTGAAACGAAATTTGCTGCTTCCATTCCGCAACCAAGTGTTCCATACACTAGTATGATGTGCATTCACAATTGTCTTTACGCAGATAGTCTAGACAGACACACATAAAGTTCAAGTATAACACATAATTACATTGACAATTGTTAAACCATGGCAACAATAAATAAATTTTGGAGATATTATTGCGTAATCCACAGAACATTTCGCAGAAAAGTTCTCAAGCTAGTATAGGCATGGCTTTGTACTGACCTTCAGAACTAATAGTAAGAACTGGGCCTAGTTCCGTACACGCAAGATTCTCTCGAATGAAGCTTGTACTTAATGATAATATTGCATGCTCTCGCGTTTTCATGAGGTTCTCGGGCTTAGGGAATGACCGCCAGGCCGGCTCGTGTAGGTAGCGGTGAAAAGATTAAATATCTGAGGTCAACTTCCGGTAATGCCGAAAGTATTCATTGATTTTCAAGACATTATTTTGGCAGCACAGGCATATATGCTTCTTGTACCAATGCCTTCCAAATTAGAAGGTTATAAACTCCAATTGGTCAGATCCTAGGCATCCTTCGTGCGTAAATTAAAAATGTTCAAATATAATGTTAATTTGATATCTTGTTAATAATACCATATTTTGTATTTTCTTTACCATTGAAATAAATTGTAGTCAATACAAATGTTTCGTAAAGCGTATCACGTTGGGTTTCCTCAAATCCAATGTATAGTCCGGTTACCTATTGTCGTCAGGCTCCAAAGGTCGTCCGCCATCTTGTTTCGCGTGCAGCGCAACCACGCGGAACTTAGCGTTCCAATTTGGAGTGCTCGTCTGCACGTTAGGTACTAACTTATCGGAAGAGACACGTATCAAAGTAATGAGACAAAAATCGGTGAGTTTACCGATTGTTTTTTAAAACCACTTAAAAATCAGTAGATTTTACTAATACACTTTTTTGTGCGTTTTCAGAAGATATTTTCGAATTTAAATTTTCTTCCGACGGGACACAAAACATGATCCAGGGTTTGTTTATGCAATGTATCTGTTTGTCCCAGGCACTAGTAGGATCTAGAAGGCCAAAGGAAAAATCCGCAGACAAATGCGATACGCTGGGTTCTTAACATTTTTGCCTCACGCATTCACCATTAAACTGCATTGAAATGTTGTCCAATTGGCTTTTATTGGAAACCACAGTGCAGAGCTCAACATCAAAGCTTCAAATCGAGTTTATGTCAATAAAAACAGGCTGTTGCAATTTTCATTACTTCGTTGGCCTTTTTCTGCATGTTTCTCAGTTTTTACAAAAGGGGGCAGCATATGACGACCTTAGGTGTCACAATAAAATGGCTGCCGAAGGCAGTGCACATTTGAAATAACTCGGCACAAATTAAAGAAAACTTCCGAATCGATGAATGCGGTATATCTGTGAGAGTTAAATCGAATCCTATTCAGATCATAACTTTGAAGTGGAATAATTCGGTGAGTACAACAGCAAGTCGGTTTTATGCTTAGGCGGACGACCATTGGGTTCCCGAGTATATTTATGGTTGTTTGGTTAGTTGCATGATTCAGTTTTCAAGTGCATTTGAACATCTGCGATCTTCGACAGCCACGTATGAATCCAACAGGTTACTAAAAAGTTGTTTCTGAATGGCGTGATAACGTACTGCTTTTAATGTATCATTTTATCGTGTACGTTAATTTTTCCGGCGTAATGTGTATTCAAAAGAACAGGCCTTTGTATTACTGTGTTTGTGTGTCAATTCCCTTAGTATGTTATGCACTTTAAATTGACATACTGTTAATATGCTAAGTACTTTAACTTGGAGTAGATGTTTCTTACTGGCAAATAAGGCCAACTTCCTTATCAACAGATTCGCTGGATGCTTGTCCAGACTCATAATGAGTTTAAATGAA
Source organism: Phoronis australis (assembly GCA_002633005.1). Classification (NCBI taxonomy): domain Eukaryota; kingdom Metazoa; phylum Phoronida; family Phoronidae; genus Phoronis; species Phoronis australis. The sequence goes on along the minus strand of NMRA01000139.1, from coordinate 704,237 downwards.
TAATTAAACAAAAACTATGTTTTACAGGACGAGAAAAACCAAATCATAACCTCGAACTGCTGGTTAGATTATGTAAGTATTTGTTATTTGTTTCTTTTACTGAAATTGAACATGTATTGTAACAACGGGATGTTAATTTGACATTGGCAAAGGTAACGCTATGAATTAAAATATTCCGTGCAATTTCGAGCTTGTGCACTGCATAACAATGCAATGGAAATCTCATAATGTGAATGTTTATTCTAGTAAAAAGTTATACATTTAATTTTGTATAAAATGGCGGCTGTACAAACCATGTTACTGCGTAACGATGTCAAAGAGTTAACTTCCGACAAAACCAGACAAATTTGCTTCTTTCATTTGCAGTCCTGGAAAGACAGAAACTTGGTGTGGAACCCAAGCGATTATGGTAACGTGAGCAATGTTAGAATTCACCCAAAGTATTTGTGGATGCCGGACGTTCTTATGTACAACAGGTACGATCGTAATTGAAGTCACATTGAGGGGCTGGGCAAGAGCTGAGGGGCGGGACATAAGCTGGACAATTGCTGGTTGGTGAACTTCTAGGAAAAATCCAACATGACACTCTAAAATTGAAGCTTCGGACATATGCATATTACGTGCTATAAAAATCCATGCATTTGTTGAAAAGTCGTCGTAATCTCCAAAATAAACAGATTGTTTCCTAAAGTTCACTGTCTGTGCCTCGCTTCATGACATCCTCAGTAGTAAGTACCGGAAATCGCTGCCATGCCTCTTGTCCGTTGTGGAGATTGTATTCATTCTTGACTTACTTAATATGATAGTACTTCTGCGCATGCACACGAGCGAATGCTAGCCGTACGTTACATGCGCATTTTCTTGAGTAATCCCGTATGAGCCTGAGCTACACACTATCTTAATATGAACTGTGTTGATCAAGGGAAGCACAGGTGCTAAGTGTGGTCCAGAAAATCCTGATCTCCCACTTGTCCTCTTCCGTATAGCCGAAATGAAGGAATAGGCTTAGAAATGGAGCTTACATGTAATGTTAGGTCCCATCTGGCCATGATCATGGATCCGCACTTGTAACGTGGTAATAGTTGCAGAACGTTATTTGCTCTATTAGTGTGAACTGTCGACCTCAATTAAGAGAACATTAGATAAGATGCAAAGTATACACCCATTGAAGGTAGAAACATTAAGCGTGCAGGGAATTCATGTTTTGTTTGTGGCTCTGTTTTCAACATGCCAGTGGCGGATTTAGGGGGGTCTAAGGGGGTCATGGCCCCCATCTAAAATTCTCCCAGATGCCATTTGGCAGTTCGGGGTGCGAATTGCTGACTAGCATATGCGCGCACCCAAGGAGCTTGGGTGGCGAATGTACAATGCATAGGTCTTGACTGAACAAACCCCGTTTACCGTGTTTTTAGTAATAAGGTCGACCAACCCAAAAAATAGAGACCCCTACATCCCTACGTTTTAGATTGGGCGCGCGCATTTGGCCAAATTCTGGTTATTCCTGTGCCCTNGCATGCTCCCTGAAACGACACCAATCTTATGTCTTAATGACCACGGTGAGGCACCAGCGAGAAATTTAGCGTTGGTGGCTCATGTCACCTTGAAGAAATCGTTCAATCAGCAAATCTTTCTATCTTACAGTGCCGACGACAGTTTTGACAGCACTTATCAAACGAACGTCATTGTCTACAACGACGGATCAACATCTTACATCCCACCCGGCATGTTTAGATCCACGTGCAAAATCGACATCACGTGGTTTCCTTTTGATAAACAAGAATGCATAATGAAGTTTGGTTCATGGACGTATGATGGTACCAAGCTTGATTTGCGACTGAAGTCGGATAGCGCCGACCTCGCGTCCTACACCCCCAACGGCGAATGGGACTTACTGGGTGAGTTCTTCGCTAACTTGTGTCTTGTAGAGATTGTTTGAGGAGAAGTGTTAACAAATATGTTGGACATCTAGTTACTTTAGATGACGAATTCCATAAGTTAGACCTCTCTGTGAGTCATTGTCGTTGAACAACCACGGTTTCTCTTAGAGACATATTTCGCTTAGTCCATGGGGCTCTGAAATTTGACTCCATCTTATTCCGCAGTGACCTACTTGATTGGTCCCATAAACAAAATATTCCAATATAAACTTACAACATTTCCATCTACGGAATTACGTAAAACGTTTAATATGATTTACTTTTAGAAATGCCTGTCCATCGTAACGTGGAATTTTACGAATGTTGTCCCGACGCACCATACATCGACCTGAAGTACAAATTCGTTCTTCTGCGGCGAAAACTCTATTATTTGGTCAACTTGATTGTCCCGGCAGTTTTGCTGTCATTGTTGACCCTGATTACTTTTTCTATACCGCCTGATGCTGGCGAGAAAATCTCTTTTGGTAGGTTTCTTCACTGCGTGCGCACTCAACCGATGTGGCACTTTGGTAGACATTCTTCACGCAGCAGTTTGCAGTGCCCACCTTGTGTACACAATTTCTGACGTCATGCACACACGCACTCACATACGCATACACACGTTCGTGTGATCACGTGTGTGCCCACGTACATTGTAATCATCTCCATTAACTTTTCTTTTAGACATGCCAGCGCGACGTTACGTCGAACTCTATGAATGTTGTCCCGATGCGCCCTACATCGACTTGAAATTCAAATTTGTTTTACTTCGGAGAAAATTATATTACATGGTAAACCTCATCATACCGGCGTTACTGTTGTCCTTGCTGACACTGATAACTTTTGCTATTCCCCCTGACGCGGGCGAAAAAATATCATTTGGTAGGTGATACGGTTGTGTTGTTTTTCTAGCGTTGTAATACCGCAGCTGTTCTTGCGTTAACCTTGTGATGCATGACTTTGCATCTCCTGCACGTTGTTGTGTTCGAAAACCACTACATTGCTTTGTACTAATTTGTTTCCTTTTAGAGATGCCGGCGTATCGAAATGTAGAGTTTTACGAGTGCTGTCCGGATGCCCCGTACATCGACTTGAAATTTAAGTTTGTTTTATTGCGAAGAACCCTGTACTTTTTGGTCAATCTGATCGTACCAGCAGTTTTGCTCTCACTACTCACAATCATCACGTTCACGATCCCGCCAGACGCAGGCGAGAAAATATCGTTTGGTAGGTCAATTGATGGTGTCAGGATAATAGCATATATCCGCTTGCACAATATGACACGTTTATCTATCGGCTAACCACTTTGAGCACCTGAAACTAAATCGAATCACACTAACAACAGGCACCATGTCGTTAGTAATCATTTTATTTTGCACATTTCCGGCAACACCTAGAAATAACACGTGTGTTTTCACTTCTTTCAGCTATCTGTTTTGACCTTCCGTGTGCGGCCGCTTTTGTTTCATTTTCTTTGTTGATAGCATCGTCGCTGACTACGATGGCTTGGTAAGACCAGTCGCTGTCAGCAAAGGCATTTTGCTACCTGGTTATCAAAAAAGTCCGCGTTTCACATCCATTTACATTAAAAGCTTACGAAAGTATTCCAAACAAAACAAATGGAAACGTCTGTCCGTTTTCCTAAAAGAGACTGGCAGACTTGAAAACTTTCTTCACGAGGAGCCATAATTGGGGTCTCGTGCCTTTGCTCAGGTTTTTTGTGCAATGGGCCCAACCATGAGGCCTGCGCACGTCTGATGCACCGCAAATGACATCAGACCACCTGCACTGTTTTTTTTGTTTTTTTTTATTCCAAACAAAACTGTTCAAAATGACCTGCATTGAACATGAGGAGCTATAAGACTCTATATACAAGACCTTTTTGAACAACTAGGTAACAAAATTTGACATTCCACATCACAACTTGCCTTGCACCCGTGTGAGAACCGCTCCTTTCTCTTTCTAGGAGTTCCCGCCAAAAGAAATGTCGAGTTGTACACTTGTTTTGTCCCCAACCTTACATTGACATAAAGTTCAAAATCATTTTACGACGAAGGATGTTATATTTCATCATCAATTTAATCGCCCCCACTTTATTAATAATCTCCATGGTTATGCTACTCTTTCTGATGCCCGTATGCACGGGCGAGAAGATATTGTTGGGTAGGTAAAACGTAAAGTCGCAGTAACTGCTCTATTGCGACGTTTTCTGTTGTCTTGCAATTTCTCCAACCCCTGAAGGAAGCAAATGTCTTCCGATAAAACTACTAACACCAACCACCTTGATGTTAGCGAATGTGTAGTATTTTTAACCATTGAACCCGCTACTTGATCGGCGCTCTACGTTTAATTACCTTGGACCGTGTTCCATAAGGTTCTAGAGTGTCATGCAAATTTGGCGACTTCGTGCCAATCCCGTCCTCATGAACTCGCTGGTTGTGAAAAACCAACGTTAGTGAATGCACTCTCATAATCGCGGACATGCCGTGTTCAGGTTAATTAATAGATACGGGCTATTGTTGAGTAAATCTTACCTGCGTTAACAAATACACAGAGACGTTAGAATAGGTGCAAAAGTCTAATAATGTCTAACACTTTGACTGAAGGAACTGAAGGCGATGAACAATATGGCATCCTTCTCTAAGTTGATCTTTTGTCAAGTTCGATAATACTTTGTCAGGAAGTGCATGGTCTTTTCGGGAAGACATCATTAATTCCCCCTCCTTCTCACCAACTGGGTGTTTACTCGACCTGCATGCACTCCCAACTGCAAGTCTATGTCAAATCTTCCTGCAGCTAACCAGTTTTTAAGCTGTGATAGAACTAACCTGTTTAGATAGAATTAGTTATACACAAATGTTTTAATGTTCGCAGCCTTTATATTGATTATTAATAAAGAACTAAGTGACAAGAACAGGCACCGAGGTTTTGCATGCTAACTCGAGATTAACATTACTGTTAATAATTTGTTCTGCCTTACTACGGACGTAGGAGACGTGCCCATGGCTGTGTTTTAGGCATATAAGTTTCTTGTCTAATTTCGAATATTATAGTCCCTAAATTTAAGATGAATGGCAGTGTTCACTCTCAATTCCTTGTATTCCGATTCGAACATGTAGCTTCTATGCCGAGGAACTCAATGTTTATTAGCACACTCATCCACTTAAACAATGAGTTACTTGACATCAAACTTGGAAAAGTACGTGTCTCAATTTTGTACTAGCGTATAACTGAAGATGTCAAATATAAATTGGAATTCAAGCTTGGAAATACACTGTACCCAGGTCCTGAAATTTGACTTCGGAAACACCAGTCCAATATCCATTATCAGACTCAATCTTCAACTAAGTTCTGATATTTTTGCTCTACGAACTTGAGATGATTGCATTTTCTTTTGTTATTCAAGAAGACGCGTATTAATAAAAGGTATATTTGAGACTCTTTTATAAATGAATATTGTGGGCATAATATCCACGAACCAATTGGTTAGTGTTATATAAAATGTATCTTTATTCGTGTAAGTTAATCCACGTCTCATTATCCTAAACTGTTTAGCCGTCACTATTCTTCTGTCGCTGACTGTGTTCCTGTTAATGGTGGCGGAGCAGCTGCCATCTACCTCAGACGCCGTTCCTCTTCTTGGTAAGTTTGAAGGTTAAAGTGTGTTCTAAGATTTGAAAATTTCGTGTAAAAACGTGAATAGCGAATATAACATGCTTCTCCAAGCTAAGAGACGATACACTTGCCAAAATTGGCCTATGTCGTATTTTTGTCGAGACCTTGAGCGCACTTGGGAAAATACATGTCTTGTTGCTCTACTAATGTACCACGTTGTTGTCTGTGTGGATAAAGCGTACACAGGTCACTTGTGGGTCGTGCAGTTCTCCCAGATGGGCGTCATAACGTCAAATCGTCGATGTCTTCGTCGGGTATAGCTATGCCTTACGAGTGAAGCAACCACTCTTACTAGTTTTTATTCGGAAACAACTTAGATTGCTGATGAACACATGCGCGAACCTGTCGATACTGTAGCATAGCAGTAATTTCTTAACGCAGTTCAATTAGCTGTTCATTACTACGCACGTGCTGGGTGAGACTAGAGGGAGTCTGTTTTGACGACGATATCGACTTTAAAATCTCTTGTACAGCCACATTGAGTATGCAAAGAATTAGATAAGTTTTAAATAATCTTCACTTAATCCCAGGTATGTAGCATTGGGTACATTATTTCCAGCCATATACTTCGGTATCGTCATGATGCTGTGTGCCGCATCTGTCATCTTTACCGTCTGGGTACTCAGCTACCACCACCGTTCGTCTTCCACCCACGATATGCCGAGATGGGTGAGTGAGCCTCCTCTATATGTGCAGTATTGACGCCGTTGTTGGTTTTTACTGCGACTTGTTTTCCATTCGAATTTTTTTTCCACACTTAGTCTGGTTTTTAGAATGTTTAAGCCCCGTTAAGTCATTTTCTGTCGAAATTTTACATTCAGTGATAATGATTAGCCTATTTGTGGACGAAATTTTGTTGTCCAAATGTTGTATGAATGTGCGAACTTACCTGGATGCTCTGCTTAAGTTGTGGTAAAAACCTAGTCACTGTACCGTGAAGCGGTCGCTACCACACTTTGTCTGGAGAAGGTTCAACTAACTTTCAAGAAGACCAGATTGCTATATTTCCCAAACACTTAACAGAAAAGCCGGGCTTCTGCTTAAGACGTAAAAACTTTCATATTACATTTGAACTCCGCCAATGGTAGGATGCAAAGGAATGATGTGTAATAGTCTTGCGTAGTGTGCACCTTATAAAGTCATCTACCTCGTTCATTAGTTGAATCGATCTCTCTTCAAGGTCAAGCGGGGTATATGTGAGTGGGCAGCTTGGCTAATTTGCATGAAAAGGCCGGGCCACGACCTTTCACACAAAGGGATCCTTCGCAGTGGGCGAGAACAGGAAACGGACATAGAGCTGTCTGAGAAGCACCCCAAGAGCCTCCTTGCCAACGTCATGGACGATGACGATGAAAGTGGGGTGATGATGACGAACCACATGAATGGCCACTATACAAGCATGAAACATGACTCGGACAATCACAATTCCATCCCCGGAAATTACGAGTTGCGATCTATCTTGCGTGAGCTTCGCACCATTACCGAGCACATGAAAGAGAGTGACGAAGCCGATGCCATCACTGAAGACTGGAAGTTTGCCGCTGCCGTTGTTGACCGCTACCTGTTTGTCATTTTCGCTATCCTGTGTATAGTAAGCTCTAGCGCCATTTTGTTCTCCGCGCCTACTATATTCATGTGAGTTGTTGTCGGATTGGGGTTTCTGCCAGGAAATGGTCCCTTTTGCAATACTGCAATTGGTCTGGATAACGTCTTACAGCGGTCACTCAATGCACGCGTGCTAGGTAGCCTGGAGACGGGGAATTTAAGAGTAGCTCCTTTTTTCCACGATAATGTGCTCTTGAAGTTTAGCTCGACTCCCGTGACAGTTTGCGAGTGATTTTTGGACCGGATATTGGTTCCGTGTTCATGCACATGCGATTTTAAGACAATGCACTGGTTTGATAAAAGGATAATACAGTCGTAATTTGGTTATTAGCAGACTTATCGCTTTAATTTATAAAGCAAGTCAATGCTTTCTAGGCATTCACCAATCCGTGAAATTTTTTTTCAAAATATGATGAATCCACATTGCTGACTAAGGCTTTGGGTGAGTTTGATGACTGTGTGGAGGCGTTACGCACTCTGAACCACCGAACACATTTGTGACACAGCGTTTTAACACAACATTGCTTTCATCGTCCCAGATGAAGTTCTTTTTACACAATATCAAATAATGTAGGAAATTTACATGCAATTACCAGGCTGCAGCTTACTATCCTTTTAATCTAAACTATTTAGCTTCGTGGGTAGTATTGCTGTATTGCTAACCGAATGTCGCTAGACATGCAGACTTTATAGGCGCATTATGTTATTTTTTTAGCTTCCGTGCAATTTTTGTATTTCATTCGGCCTTCTTTATGGTACACTTTGTAAAACAATACCAAAGGGGAAGTTACATCAAAGTTATATCATATTTTCTCTACATGTGCACCAATGGTGGGCGCAAGCTAAACATGCTACATTTTATTTGGCGCAAGTTTTATTTTTGACGCATGTCTTCCAGAGGAACTTGGTAGTGCAGGCCACAGGCGCAGTTTGAAGTCATTTTGCCCCACTGGGAAGCAAATGTGAGGTGCACGCTCCTTTCCGTCATTACCAGTATGATTGACACTTAGATGAATCATGATCAATATTGAAATATATGTAATTGCCCAATATTTGTTTTTATTTGTACCCTCACCATATTTATCTTGTTGCACATACATCAGTAGATGAAATGTGATATTCTGGTCGGAGGCTTCAGAGAAAAGAGGATTTGTTTACTTTGTAAAATTATTATATTCATACGTGTATTTCTTGATGTCGAACTTTGTACGAGATCTAACTTATCGTTTGTTAAAATTACTCTATACTGTCCATTTATAATGTTGATGAGTCCACCACGCCAACTGCACAATAGCTATTTTAGGGTATCTTCGTACTCTAGCTACAATGACTGTTTGCTATTTGCATGGAACTTTTTATCGATACTTTTATATTACCTAACACATGTTTTTTTTTCAAATCACTTGGGGTGTACCGTCAGTCTCGTGCATGGCTATGTTTTCGGTGTCACCTGGAACTCATAGCCCTTATATTACTTGATGTCCCCAAACGTATGTTCTCAATTTCATGTTTACCGGCATTTCGTCATATTGCAGATGAGAAAGAAGTGTTACGGTCACTTGTGTTACTATGTCTTCCGCTATTGGAATTTGTAATAAACCTTTTACAGTAAGCTGTTGTTCTTACTGTTCACTTAGACCACGTCGTTAGGGGAAGGCAACGCGTTTATTATTTGTCTCTAGGGTGTGAATGGCCCTTATCGATTTTGACTTTGATTGGTCATCCAGCCTGGTTTCAAGGGAATGTCGTCAAAAATAAGCCACGGAATAGGACAGCACGTATAAATTTACTTGGAAGATCTCCATGGATTCTGATGAAACTGCCTCCCGATAGGCTGTAATACACGTATTTTGTAAAACCTTCGATGTTTCACCTTAATGGAACAGTCAATCTTCACATCGACTGTAAGTCAAGTGGCTTCTATATATTCAAGACTGGTGTCCATTTATTTAATACCTCACTGCGTTATGTTAAATAGCACGTGGCTGCAATACTTCATATGGTTTTGCCACAAAAAACACTGCCTTTAAATATCAATACACAAAACATACATGTACCGAGAGTGGTTTAGATGAAGTAATATCCCACTCGACATTATTCAGCGTACCGACCGAGGCCGAAGGTCGAGTTCCATGAGCGGAATAATGTCGAGTGGGATATTACTTGACCAATACGCCAATCGAGGCGCGTTTTGAATTTATCCCATACGCTTCGAAATACTAAGACTTTTTAAGTTTTCGGCAGATTTTTAAACACTTTACATAGACTGTTCACGTGGCGGATAACATCCTATATGCTTGTATGTACTTGAGCGTCAGGTTACAAGTTTTTTCTAATAAAAGAACCAATTTTAAATTTAACCATTTATTACTTGAAAAAAGATAACGAAGATGAAAACAACGGTAATTGTCCATTGAACTGGCAACATTTCCTAAAAATAGTTAAAGAACAACAATAGCTAATATTGTAGTTACCGTAAGTTACCGTAAGTCTCCATCAGCGTAAATCTGCATCAATTGTATTTTTTGTCTTAACGTGAATAAATATAGATTATTACATGGCGAAGTCGTCATCCCCCGTTATCTAGAGCCCGAGTGGATTTTGGAGAATTAACGCCTGAGGGGCGTTAGTCCCGAGGATGATAATTCTCCAAAATCCACGAGGGCTCTAGATAAGGGGGATAACGGCTGAGAACATGTAATAATCTATTTATACCACATACTAAATTAGAAACATTGCAATGAATCGATTTACCTTTTCTGACTCTCCACGGCTTTGTAACTACTTTCTATGTCAGAGGCCCAGGGTCGGAGGTCGTGACCTTTTAAGAAAAGCCGGGATATTTTTGTCAAATAATGCTTTTACTCAAAACCAATTGAAAGCTGAAATATAACAGACTTAAATTGAATTCATAAATTAAGGTTTACCAATTTTTATAGCATAAAACACGTTTTTTCACGCTAAGCTTCAACCGGGAAATTATCGTCTGCTGAAGTAGGTTACCACTGGTAACTGAATATAATTCTCAAGTAAAAGATCCTGACGACACGATACCCGCATTCAAACTGGAGATCGGTGATTTACAAGTAAGAGGACATGAGAGAAAAGTTTCACTGAATTAAGATAGCATTTTTATAGAAATTACGTGTCTTATTTTTTGTAGCGTATAAGTGCAGTACAATGCGGTTTGTTGAACATGCGATTATTGCGCGTGCTCATTTAAGTATTCTATTTTCACTCTTGATGACGTCAGTCGCTGCATGGTGTACTGGTAAAGTCGGCGACCAGCAATTCCAGGGTCCCGGGTACGACTCCGTCGTCGGTTTCCCGCCAAATCGTTATCTCACTAGTGAGATAACTTTATGGGTTATTACACGGTTGTATCTGCCATTTGACGCTAATATTGTGGTATAAAGTGTATTACTACTACCACCTTCTGAGATGTCCAAACGGACCATCAAGTTTAAGTTGAGGTTCTACTCTATTGTTGACCAATCCGGTGGCATGCTTCTAATGATTTTCACATTTTACGCGACAAGAAAGTTTAAATGTTCGATTCGAATCTTTAGTAAAATTTGGTGGTCAGCAGTCCTGGTGCGCGTTCTGTGGACGCGAGAACAACGCCAAAACCCTAGATCATTAAAGACTTCGCGGGATATAGACACAGAATTTAGGTGAAGTGCGTTATCACGTTAGCTTCCTTCGCCAAATTCTTTCGTCTGCGGAACTCAATCCTGGGATAACATTTAACGGAACTGAATACAATTGGTGTTCAACCGTTCAAAATTCCGGACGCGTGTGCTTCCTCAGCGCCCTATTCAAGGACCGTGGGAGACAAAACAGAGAGGGTCAGACTGGGTGGAAGTCTTGCAACGCTTTTTTGCGCCCAAGGACAACAATGCAAGAAAGCGCATGAAAATTGAAAAGTCTTCAATATCATTGTTCCAGGTTTGTATGCACTAAACTGGGACGAATTTTCCATTACCAGAGAGAACGCATGCTAATTATTTTGATAAGTGAACGCCGGTTTCATGAAACATTGAATGGTGATGCAACCTCTAAATAAATAACTAAAATTGCCAGTCTTGCTGAACCTATAACTGGTTTGCGACGCGAGACGTTTTCATTGTGGGTACTATCAATTCTATTCGATATTTTCCGTCAACCATGTAACAATTCCGCAGAAGACATTTTGAAAAAAGCCAGTGGGGAACTTGGCAATCGTATTGCCCGTGTCCACAGGCATGTACACATTTTGTTTGTTTCAGCAGTACCACAGCTGGCTGTTATCGATTAAATATCAAAGCGACTTTAATTAATTGAGTGCACCGTACTGAGCATCAAAGGAATGGTTGTATCAAATTGCAAAATACAGTAATCAACATTTGCATGACACCTGGACTCGAAATCATTTTTTTAAATGGACTGTAGAGCTGCAGTGGAGGCACTTATTCGTATGTTGTATGCACTCGTATGGGCTTTTCAACTTGCGATATCTTTTCATTCCAATGTAATAAGAAAATATGTGGGAATGGTGGCTTGTCAATTTTATTTTCAGCTTAAGAATAACTAAATTAGAAAAGTCTAAAACTACTATTTATAAATGCTATCTAGAAATGATTTCCTTTTTTGAACCATTTTTATAGATGTGTTAAGTGTTTGACAGCCGTTTTGAAAAGAAAGCAAAATCGTGTTCATGACCAAACGTAAACCAGGTATACCACGCATGTGTTTGTAAATTAATAACAATACATTATACTTTACCAATTGAATACTGTCAAGACCTGCATTTACATGTGAACACATTAATGTACCCCACGCTGGCAAAAGCAGTAACTTCACAAAGAGTCAAAACACCGTTTGACGTTTGAACATCAGCTTGCGTGCAACAATGGATCTATGTTTTGTTTCGGTGTGTACACGTTCTCAATTAGCATGCATTTGTTTACCCCGCAGTGCTTGCACAGTTGTATATAAAATATAATAATTCTCTCACCTGGCGTCTCCCCCACGTGCAGCGCCAGTCATACACCGCTAAATGTTAATGTAGAAAGCAGGAAGAGCGGCGACACGAGAAGCAAGCGATTACAGGATTCTTCCTAACAATGTCACCATTTGTTGAGTTGTGCCAGGTCGTAGTATTACTAATTTGCTTTGCTAAAGGTAAGCGCCACTTTAGCAGCAAGGACATTATAGTTTTTTTTGTAGGAACCTAGAAAAAAATGTCCAATTTTCGCCAGAAACGGACGATTAGATTAATATGAAACTTTCATATATGATGCTTTAAGCACTGTTCTCCGGTACACGCTGTTGGGAATTATTTTTAAAATGTTCCACATTTTGCATGGTGGTTTATCAATAATAGAACTTTAATATGTTGATCAAAGTTCATTAAAACGAAAGCGAAACGATAATTTCAAAATTATTACAGCGTTTCTGAGATTTTAACTTCAATGTTTACATCCTACGAAATTTGGTCATGTTATTGGTCCTGTCATTTTGGTGTGAATGTGCCGACTTTTTTGCCACGTTGTCCTAAAAAGCGTAGTCACGTGACATAATTAAGGTCATATTGCCAATCAGAAATGAATTTTACGGAGATTTTTGTTTCATAGATATATTCTTATACTGACTTGAATTTTATAGCTTTATTGATATTTGGCTAACTGTACAGACTAATCTATATTTTCCTACATATCCTGAAAAAAGTATTATCATTCAATGAAACTCTTCCCTTTACCGTTGGACCTCAATGGTCATAATGTTTTGGGATAAGAATGGATTTTGGAATGAGGCGCGTACAGTGTATATTCTGGCTTTCGATCTCGGAAGGAAATTTTAACAACTTACCGATAGAATTTTGGACTAACTGGTTCCTCATTCAGATGGGAAATGATTGCTGGATTTGCAAGGAGTTATTTGAACTTCGTTGTTCCTTAGACCATGCGCGCCACGTAAGTTACAGGCCGTGACAAACCACCTTCTAGAGGCTTGTCATAATCAATAACAAGCTTTAATTCGGTAGAAACTTTAATATCACCACTAATTTGATTAAGGAATAGTTTGAGTCCAATTTCAAAGTGGCAGAATGGTATAGGTCAAAATTTAATTTTTGCGATGGAAGGCTTATTTGTAGGCCCTTATTTAATGTACTTTACTGTAATACGTTTGTTTGAAGTTTTCCTTTTGGTGTCAAGTCAACTATTATAAGCAACAGCCTTGGCTCATTACAATGCTTAACGTCGTCATCTTTCCGTCCAAATTAGTGCGGCCGATTTACATGTACCTCCACAACCTCTTTTTACTTTTGCTTGATTGATTTCGATAAATCAAATGAAGTTGAGTGCCATGGCAATTCTTCGAGCACGGATTAAAAGATGTGCTTTCAGTTACAAAAAATAGTTTGGCTTGCAGATGGTTCTACAACTTGTAGACGAACTCAACGGTTCCGTACCAGTTGTGGGTGAAATCTCCAAAACTGGATTCCGTATCCTCTCAAGAACTGATAAGCGATTTGCTATACACGCTCAGAAGCAACTTTCGGGTACCGAGACCAACTTTTGTATGGAATAATATAATCTTTCGTGTTGTCCCGGGCTCGAGGCCATGTCAAGCAATTTATAAGTGCGGGAGTGCGGCTGCGAGAGATGCAAACCAAAGGTTATCGCAATAATAATGCGAGAATTGCAATGGAAACTCGCTATTGTCAACAGGTGTCCAGCACAGTGTCGGATTAACAGCAAAGCTCTAAGCCATAAGATGTGCAGATAATCAATACATACATGTAAACAAATGTCTGTAAACGAGCCTCTGGGGTTTTTTTGTTGGAAACTGTACATTTGGGACTATCGCTTGAAATAAAGAGTTATTTTGCGGTACTAACTGGCCTGTCTACTAAAAATCTTAAAAGTTTGTCTGTCCGTTCACAGGGTCTTAACAGAATTGGGATTATGGTGGTGGCGACTTGTGAGAGACTCTTTCGCCAACGATTATACTTCCACCCTCTCATACAGGATTGTCGCAAGTTATCGAAAAACAATCCGTCACAACATGTTCAACGAAAGCAGTTTTACAAGCATTAATGGGAAGCGGGTTTCTGATAATTTTTGCTTATTTATTTTTTGAAATCGTCAAACGTCCGGAACAGGTCAAACTCTTCAGTTTATTGAAACTCTTTGTAACTTAGACAAGCCTCGACCTCCGTTGCTTTGTAAATGCACAATTATTGTATTGTTAATAACTTATTTTCATAACTTACCTTTGGAATTCATAAAATTAAAAGCGCGCAGACAACTTCGACAACATGGCAAATCTTAATCGGCCATTTCCAGGATTTTAGGAATTAATCACATCTATCTTTTTGTTTAGCGCTTAGGTAGATTTGCTTAGGAAGAATGTGTAAACATTTTCACAGTATATTGCACCCTGAAAAAACGGGATAATCAGGTACCCTTAAATAGCCGCAATTTGTTTTTCAAAAAGATTTTGATTGTCGGTACTTTCATTGCTTGAGAGAACTTTGATTGTTGAAATTTCCTGAAAAAATCACAAAATAAACAATTTTTTGAAATATGCGCTAAGGTAAAACATACATGCACTTCCCTGGTTAAACGATGAGGATATGTGCTGTCGGATTTACACAATGTTCATTGCTAGATTTTAATCGTTTTCACCAAATTCCAAATCTGGCGGCTAAGAAATTGAACTAGATTTAATTGTACGTCGAAGATATGAGAAAAGTGAGCTTTCTGTATATACATGTATGATAACGAATTAGGAAATTAATCCAGGGATTCACAGAAGTTAGCCGGGCTTATTTTCAGATTCAATTCAAGGAAACCACGAGAAAAGACTACTGAACACCCTACTTGATGGCTATCAAACGCTGGAGAGGCCAGTTCTACACGAAAGCGATCCCGTAGTAGTTACACTGGGTCTTTCATTGCAAGACTTGATAGATGTGGTCAGTACATGTACATGTTCTTCCTAAGGCTACGGAACGGCAGCGTGTTATTTTGAAAACGTGTGCACTGCACTCGTTCAGGCCAATGTAATGCACTCGTCTGGCAGGAACTCGTTGACAGAATATGGGAACCCCCTTCACAGCGCCACCTATATTACCATGTACCTTACATGTACGTTGCACAGGATGAGTTGTTATGAAATCCGTCATAGCCATTCTAATGTGGTCAGCTACTGCCGGATTCATGCGCACATACTTTAGCAACCACTACCGCTAAAGAACGAGTGCGACACTCGGCGATTCATGGATAGGACCATAGATTATAGACAACAGATTCGCAACTCCGGCATATCCTTACGTGCTGAGCTGAACTCTCCTGACCTTTCTGGTGCAGTTTCCGGTTAGTGTATTTTGACGAGAAATACTTGCATCTACTTTACTTTCCAAAACAACGAAAAAATATTAATTTCGGCATAGAAACGCTTTTCAAAGTCTTTCAATAGTAGAAATGTTGGTATTGTGAGTACTTATGGCAATGCTACTGGTAAATAATTACAAAATTCAAACTTCGGTGCCGACTAATTATGTCGTCTGCTTGCCCAATAGCAGCATAGTTATCGGACAGTTTTTGATTTAGGGTTCACATAGGCCTATTGAGAAAACTACAAAGCATGTTTATAAATCAACATTCTCAAGTGAGCATTTCTTCTGGGAAGTGTTGAGTGGCCCTTAAAAGGGCCGTTGGTTGTAGCTATAGCGTGAAATGGTTCTTAAAAGAACCGTTGAATAATTCAACATAAATCACACAGTATATCATGCTCACTCAAGTACTGAAGGTCCTCTTCATTCAAGCTTTCATCTGGAAAGGTTGGATGAAAACAGAGGAGATGACAATATCGATGACAGTTGTAACACCTTATATAAATGTTATCGTTCTCCAACGTTATCACGAACCCTGCCTTTTTCAGTTCTTGTTCCTGGATTCAGAAGTAGCCCTGAACCATAGGAAAAAAGACATACTACGAAAACGAATCAAATTTTGAAAATCATCGCCTTCGATTACGTGTTGCTGTCGCCAGACTGTTGTTCCTCCCCAACATCAATGTCGAAAATCGACGTTACAAGTGATGGAAACTTGTGTCCTTTGTTTCTGACTTTTAACACATTTTTTAAGAAAGGGGTGTACTGATTTTGTCTAACGTTGATAGAGAATAACTTTTGTTTTTACAATGCATTAATGGTGTTGAATGCATTCATATTAGGTGGTTTCATTGAGTTGAACAGAAAATAAACCTAATGTAACACAATAAAGTTTTGAAAATATATAGAACAGTAAAACAGGACTCCTTAAAAATCGAGCTGTTTTCAAAAACTTTGCGCCATTGGTGATCTGATTGGTTCAAGCATTTACGGCGGGAAAATAATAGACCAAGTATCGTGCACGTGTGCACTGTAGCAACACTTTGTATCTTATTCTTATTTGGCCAATCTGTTGATACAGTAAATTTTCTTATTTATGCCCATCCTGATTTGAATGCAACCTGAGCTTGTTGG
Source organism: Phoronis australis (assembly GCA_002633005.1). Lineage (NCBI taxonomy): Eukaryota > Metazoa > Phoronida > Phoronidae > Phoronis > Phoronis australis. The sequence continues at coordinate 687,524 of NMRA01000139.1, read as the reverse complement.
GTTCTATCATATATTGGGTTGGCATTGGGACCCTTATGATGCTTACTCGAATGGGCTTCATTTTACCAAGTATTTCAAATTGAGGTGAAGTAAGAAAGTGGGTGATTATCATTACCAGAATTTCATCATTAGTATCTTTTGCCGGGTGCTCAAATTTTCTGAGACTAGGGATTGTCAGATTTGTAAGGTAGAAGTGTTCCGCTGGATTTCCAGGTCTGTGGCGTTATTTATACCGGACCAAAATTAAAAAACAGACCTTTGTTTAAATCAGGAGCTGCATGATACACATTTGTTAGACGTGCGCAGGCATTGCACTGATCACTTGAAACCATTTTTATGGTTTATTAATATATAGTTAAACCAAGCAGAGGAGCTTGAAACCTGACTCACGGCAATTTTTGGCAGTGGTATTTTCTGAAAAATGCTCGTAAGTTGACAACAAAGTTTGATACCAATGAACTGCAGTTGTGTAGAAACTCTGTTCATAGGTTACAGATGCGTCAGAGAGCGTAACTTTGATGAATTCTAGCTTACGATTTCACCTGTTTCAGAGACCGGGTTTCAACCACTTTTGGGCTATAATAAGTGCCCCCTTCCTTAAGCGGATTTTTCTAAGCACCCTGGCCGCTTATTAGGACGCATACGGTAATATTTCAGAAGGGCAATACTTAGTATCCTTTGTGCACGGGACCGTTTTGTTACATTAGGAGTGGGGTTGGCTCATTATGTACCCTACAGGTGGCATAGGACTTTATAAAGCTGGTTGACGAATTATGTTTTCATCATCAACGTTCGTTTGAAAGGCTTAAGTTTAGAAATGTTAGGACATAAGGCGGAAATTTAAAAAACCATATGTCCGCTTACAAAAAATTTATCATTGAAGAATAAAAACAACCTTTACACCCCTCTGGTGTTCCTGTTCCATGTTTTCAAAGAAGTTGGTTGCATTTTCATAAACTGCAGTCGAGAGATTTTGTGCGGCATATATTCGCCATGAAATGAGTGTGTAACCTGCTGTTGAATTGCGAGCTAGATTTTGACTGCTCTGGGTGGTTATTTTTGAAGTATTAATGTAATCTTTATTGATGTTAAAGGTTTTACCGGCGTTCTATTTATTTGTACACGAATGTGAATTTTTTGAAATCGCTGATCCAAATACTGGCCAAATGTGCGCATTCTGCTGAGACCAACCGTCTGATCAGGACCAGCGAAGAATAATTTGGTTAATTCGTACACTAGGCTATGGCTGAACTTCCTCGTATGGACAAGAGTTTACGAGTCACTACCTTTGGAAGAAATTTAGCAGATAATTTTCGTCAAAAATTTACTGCATAGTTTTCATCAAAACGGAGAAAACAAAAATGGATTTGTGTGACAGGATTAAGTAGTAGAGTCTCTTAAAAACATTCATCTTCGAAGTGCCTTGAACAAATGTATAAAGTTTATTGCTGAAACAACTGCCATTCACGTTGACACAAGAAGTAAGGTTTTATTCCCACAGCCAATTATGGGGTCTTCGGATGGTATGGAACAACCGGACACACAGTAGCTGACCATGATTAGCAGACGACGTACTTGCCGGAAATTGCACCAGAAAATTTAGCCAGGTGTCGCCAGTGAATAATGACGTAAGGTCTTGTGCGTAAGCTCACCGATTTCGTCCATTGAAAGTATACGGAGTTGGCGGTCCTATGATAGGACGAGGGCAGTGTACATTCAAAGAACACGATGGCGTTCCATACAAGACACGGCACATCCGTTGGACACTTCCAACAACGTTCTTTTGGCGACTTCGTTCATTCGGTTTTGCCCATTAAGAAATTACGCACCAAAAAGTACACAGTGGTGTAAAAATTTAATGCATTTAAGTATATCATGAAATTATAAAGTTGAATTTTCAACGAGTTACGAAATCTTGGCAATTTTCGTGAAAATACTAAACAATCTATCTACTCACTAGATAATATAATTGTCCCTGACTCGTGTTTCCCGAATATTTGAGAATTTTCCAAGTAGAATCATTTGTTCTACAACATGAAGCAGTCACCTTCCAATTGATTACGTATTCAAGGCAGCTATGTTTATTGGAAATGTTAATGACATAGTTTGTCTTCTTGGCCATTCTCTTTTCTTTTCGTTTTAGGATGAGAAAAACCAGATAGTGACATCAAACTGCTGGTTAGATATGGTATGTATTGACATATTGGGGACAAATAAAACAAAAAGAATGATATATATTTCAAGTTGTTTTGGGAATTTCAGGGTCACAGCTCTACAAAAAAATTTCACAGCTAGAACCAGATGAGTTCCTTAATTACAGGAGATAACACACCCATTTCCGATACCCAAAGTGTCATTGAGTATCGGATACTAAGTGGCACAGGTTAGCATAGTACCAAATGGGTACATAATACCAAATGGGTATTGGCCGATTGCCTACCAACTGGGTCGAGCAAAACAGCAAATTCAATAACAAGTACCAAGTGGGAACACCAAACAGCCAACTGGGCTATAACAACCTGCAAAGCAGGTTCCGGACAAGCTGAGTGAGCAGACCAGCCGGAGTGATAAAAAGAGATATTGTAAGGGACGTGGTGTTGTGGCTCGGTATGTGCCGAGAGCTGTGACCAAGGTGGAGAGAAGCAAGCTGCAGTAATGGATGCTCGAGTACAGGGCGGTCGCTAGCCAATGACGTCGGTTCTTGCCTGACGGTAAGACGCTCCGGGCTTGAAGAAGGCGCCAGCAGTGACTGCAAAAACAACAATAACCAACAGCAGATTTTGTTCGACAAAAGGGAGGGAGCGTGGGAAAGGTGTAAATCGGTTGACTTGAGATTTTGTGGTACCCAGGTTAGGGAAGGTGGGAGAGGTATAAAACTGTCTAATTAGGAAAACTTACGAGTGAATGTACTGTTGCTTGAGGCTGGGCCAATAGGAAGCTGGAGAAAAAGAACAAACAGCGCTACCATGGGACAAGGTAGGAACTAACTAGGAGTTGGATATGAAGCATAAAGGGCTGTATAATGGTATTTGCCCAAGTAATAGGATTTATGTCAGAGTGTCTTAATCTCATTATTGGGGACAAATAAAACAACAAGAATAATATATATATATATATATATATATATATATATATATATATATATATATATATATATATATATATATATATATATATATATATATATATATATATATAAGTTGTATTGGGAATTTCAGGGTCACAGCTCTACAAATAAATATTTCACAGAAGGATCCAGATGGGTTCCTTAATTATAAGAGATAACACACAAACTTCCGATACAAAAAGTGTAATTGAATATCGGATACTAAGTGGCACAGGTTAGCATAGTACTAAACTGACAAATGGGAAAATATCATATAGAGTAGCAAGTGGGTACACTAAATAGCCAACTGGGCTATAACAACTTGCAAAGCAGGTTCCGGACAAGCTGAGTGAGAAGACCAGCCGGAGCGATAAAAAGGTAATGTAAGGAACGTGGTGTTGTGGCTCAGTATGTGCCGCATGGGCAGGGTTGTTCATGGATGAACAGTTCTGTCCACCACCACAAGCCGCGCCTATTTTTGATCATGACTGTGAAATTTCGGGCAGTTGTCAGTACGATACGGTTTATAGGTTGGCACCAGCCAAAGAACCACGCCTCCTCATAACTGTTCATGAAACGTCAATGAAGGTTCAACGTACTCCCAATATGTAACACTTTTGACTCGAAATGCATGTTTCGCTATGTGACATGAGCACGCTTTTTCACTCGTTGATTCACGTTATCCAATTTCCTGATATCACCACTGAGTATGACGCAGCATTACACTACTACATAGAATGCTTTTATTGGCCTACACAAATCTGTCCTCATATAGGGTTGGACCGACGCAAGCTTACGTTGGGAACCTGCGGAGTATGGCAACGTAACGAGTGTCCGCATTCATCCCAGCAACTTATGGATGCCGGATGTCTTGATGTACAATAGGTATGGTCTGTAGTCTACTAAAAATTTTGAGATTGGTGCTGTAGTTTGCTCATGCCAGTCATGAAAAACCAATTGACCTACGTCAACCACGAAATGAGTGTTTTATTGTTAAAAGATGGTGGTGATAAACAAGTTACTTAACTGACCCTATGCAGGAATTAGATAACTTGTCTTTAAGTCTTCATCGTTGCTTCTGGTAACGCACACGATTGGTCAATTTAATGGACAGTCAAGGCTTCTTCAACGTGCTTCTGCAAAACACTGAGCCTTGACAGTTGGTACTCTAGATTTCCATTGAATTGAATGTTGTTGCGGAGGAGTAAATTAATTTCAAATGACGTTTCAACTTTATTGAATCAATAACATCGGTTCTCCAGACTATGTAGTCTTTACTTTCTAGCGAAACGTTGCCGTTTTGGATTTAAAAATCTTAATAGTTTTAACAAGAACTACACGACATTTGTGTGTTATGACAGAAGGCGACTTTCGATGTTGACAATAACAAGCAAAACGCAAGCCAAATTGAAAAAAGAATTGGATAGTTACGGCATTTTTCACCCGAGTTCCACATGGCCTGGTTAGCCCAAGAGAGCGGCTTATTTTTGTTTATTCTTTTCCCTGATTTTTCTTATTAGATTTGCGTGTTTGTGAATTTTTTCATGTACTGGCATCGTCTGCTCTCTTTGTTAAGATTGCCTGAGCGATTGAGTTTCGTAGACGAAGGATTCTCGCGAAGAAGGCTGAGTGTTTGCAAAACATAACGTTATGTCGCAAAGACTTGAGTTTTCACGAGGTTCTCACGTCTACGGAACGCAGTCTCAGTGATTGGTTAAATTGCGAATAGAGACATCTGGCGTCGGGACGTCATGAATTAAACGGAACATTTCACGGCTGGCTTAACTCTTAACGAATGATATCGTACAAAGATGAATCAGTGGCTGTACAATAGTCATTGTTACCGGTCATGTCAACTCCGCTAACAATCCAGCGCCGATTGATAAACTTTATCCTCTTTGTATTTACACAGCGCCGATGACAATTTTGACAGCACATATCAAACAAACGTCATAGTAAATCATGACGGAACCACGTCATACATTCCACCAGGCATGTTTCGCTCCACGTGCAAAATTGACATCACATGGTTTCCATTTGACAAACAAGAATGCATCATGAAGTTTGGTTCCTGGACGTATGACGGTACTAAGTTGGACCTTAGATTGAAAGCGGACCGCGCGGACCTTGCCAAATACACCATCAATGGCGAATGGGACTTATTGGGTGAGCATGCATTTTACATTCTGACGAGACCTCCACCTTGGAGAACTGAAGACGTTTAAGCAGATACTCAAGAACTAGAGAGTCTCATGTGGGTTTCTTCATTGTTGAATCTGCACGTTCCGTACCTTCAAAGCACTCGTGAAAACGTAAGATCTTGCTTGCCTTCGCGACATATCGCCATGCATTAAAAAAGCATGTGATTACACTAAATCAACTGGAAAGCTTCATGCGTCTATGTAACTCAACCCTGTGGTTCTGAACACATACTTCCCATTCTTCCAGTATATAGACAGTTGCATTCTTAAGAACGTGGCCTCCTGCATCTTTTCGTTGGGTTTATTCAGTTATGTGGTGTTTTTACTGTACCATGAGATGATGGCTGAAAAGTACGAATTTCACATGGTGTCGGTATTGTGAACAAACATGCCGATGAACGATAGTACTGGTCTCGCCTTTGTTCAAAATGTTTACTTCTGGTACACCCAAACAAGACATTTGGGATGTCAATATGATGAGGCTTGAGTTGTCCACAGCAGGAATAACTTCCTAACACCGTGTATAGATACAGTGAAGGAAGATGATAAACCACAAACGTACATACATATTCCTGCATCCGGTAGACCATATTCCTCTGTCATTGATGCTTCGGGCCAAACATAGTTTCTACATCCAACACTGTTTCCGCCAAAGTGTCAGTTACAGTCTATTACCCACAGTAATTTTATTAATTCTCTTTCGCTTATATTCTGGGCGTTAGGGCCCACTGATTCCCCAGAACAAGTGTCCAGCGATACCCTAGAACAAGTGTCACTGTGAATCAATTTCATTTTGAAGCAACAAATGTCCGTAGCCAGGTAAGCAATATTCCTCTGTTCTTGATGACAGAGATTATATCCAATTTAATACATACGGAGAGCGGTCACAGCAACTCCCACTTTCGGTTGTCAAGTCATCTCACTCTTGTATGAACTCCACACAGTAGATGGACTCCCCAGAACAAGTATCCGCGGCATAAGTTGTGTTACCTCACGGCAATTGAAGGCAGAGGCAATACCACACTTCAGGGTTAAAAGGTTTTGAAAGCGCTTCCATAGCTGAATTTCAACAACTCAACTTTTTCAAGGAACTATTCTGGTCCTGTCGTTCTTCCCATTTTTAAGCTTCCCTTCATGATTTCGGGTCCGTCCTTCACATCGCCAGTCTATGCTGCATATTGGGTGACGAGGTGATTGTTTCAAAGACAGTTCTACGACTTTTCGTTTCCATTTCAGATATGCCTGCTCACAGAAATGTCGAGTTTTATGATTGTTGTCCAAATGCTCCGTACATCGATCTTAAATTCAAGTTCATCCTAATGAGACGGAAACTGTACTACCTAGTCAACTTGATCATCCCGGCAGTTCTCTTGTCTGGAATGACACTTCTGACTTTCACCATACCGCCTGATGCCGGCGAGAAGATTTCTTTTGGTGAGACATTGTTCCTGTGTAATTTCAGGAAAATTGACTGAACGACTACTTGTTCTAGAGAGGGGCATTGATTATAAGTGTTCGTTAACATATCAAAAGATCATACGCTGTCAATGTTGAAGATGTGCGTTTCCGTTCAAATTAACCGATCGATAACGATAAAAATATAATACAATGAATACCATCCATACAATTCGTAGATACATATTTATGCACATTGGGATATTTGTAAAGACGTTAAACAAGCCTTTCATGAAATGGAGATCAAGGGCGATTCTTGTTTTACTCTGTCTGGGCCTGGGTGGTAGCCTGCGTGTTATGTACTCGCTCTGGCTGGTAGACCAATAAAGGTAAATGGTTGACTCTACATATGAATTCACACAGGAGTTACCATCCTGTTGGCGTATACGGTGTTCATGATGGTGGTATCTGACAGTCTGCCCTCCACTTCAGATGCTGTGCCACTTTTGTGTAAGTATTCCCCTTTTATGTAGGTATTATCTTGCAAAGACTTAGAAACAAAACTCGTTGTTTGTAGAACGACGATAGAAAGATTTGCATTTACAGCCCCGATAATTGCTGTCTCCTGGAATTTTTTCAACGAAGCAACTCTATATATTCAGCCTTCTCTAAGGTCTGACTTCTATCGAGTTTGACGAAGAAATCGCAAAACTCGTGGCTATGTAGAGTGTATGTAACGCCATCTTTTACAAGTTACACGCATTATCTCGCCAGAGTTTTACTAGCGAGCGTTACGGAAAGATAATAGTTAACTTCAAAATATTCTAGTGAGGTCATTATCGTTAATACGCAGAAAAAATAGCACCATTTACGGCAAAGCGGGGGAATGATTTACCGCATTTAGGAATATATGGTGAGCAACATATTTGCAAAACAATATACATGTACGCGACTAGGATAGGTTGATGTTCGTCACCTCAGCATGCAATAGATAGTTCCGGCACGCAAATTAAGACAATAATTCCAACCAATCATGGAGAATGCAAAACGCAAAAACAGTCTGCCATCTCTGCTCTACAAACACTTGTTCGATCGAAACCGTGAAGATGGAATACGATGCGCTCGGCGTTTGTACAATGAAGATCAACGACATACTGAAAACTAACGATGAAAAGTTCCTGTTCCTGGTAAACTGATTTTAGTAGCAGGCGACTGTACATGTAGGAGTGTATATTATTAAGTTATTGAGAACTATAGAGTATCTATCGATAATCAAGCACATTCAAACTGTTCCACAAACAGTGTTAAACTTTTTATTTTTGGTAGTATCAAATGGGAATTGACATTATCACGGAACGGGTGGATGGCATCATAACTTACCGAAACGTGCTCTCATGGAGATGTGCCTAGCTAAAGTTGTTTTTTTGGGAATGGTCTTGCTTGTTTGCCTTTTGTTGAGATGTTGACACAGTGAGTGGTGCATCACCCGTTCAGATTTTGTCGAGATTTAGCACGTGTAGGTGACGTGGCACTATCAATGATAGAAATCCGTCTCTTCCAGCCATATACTTCGGTGCTGTCGTTTTACTCTGCGCCTTAACTGTCGTGTTCGCGATATTTGTCCTAAACTTCCATCATCGGAATTCGTCCACCCATGACATGCCTCGTTGGGTAAGAAAATCTGTTTTTTGTGTAATCTTTACTGCAAATACAACTTGATGGTTGTCGCATTTATCCGCGTATAATCGCATTGCCCTAGAATTTCTTTACACTCCGTGTAACGATAGAAAGTGGCGCAAACGATGTTACTGTTTAAAGTTAAAAAACCCGGTTAATTTGAAAAGACATGTTTCGCATTAATTATAGTCCCGTTACCAGACTGTGTTTACTATTCATGTTGTCCGTGCAAGAACAGAAACTGGCACAAAGGAATCAGAAAAAAGCACTCGCACGTTCTTTATGTATCCAATCCTACGATGTCCGACTCGCTATCGAACACCATCAGAGTCAGTTATTCGGGTGTGCCCAGTGGAAGTGAATGCTGGACAAGGATGCAAGCCTTTCGCATGCATGGTCGTTTACGTCAGTCTTTATTGTTACATGGGCAGTATGGAGAGTGCCGCCAGGAGATTAGAAATTATTGCGAAATGCCTCTCCAAGATAATTAAAGGTCCGTAATTTTATTGAAGGAGGCATCGAAAACGGTTGCTATCCCCTTTAAGTTTCTAAATTTACAAGCATTGATACACGTGGCTAGTAATTTGAGTGGGTTTAGAGTTAGTGTACGGCTCCGCTCACGTGATGCCACGCTAACACACTTGTCTCGGAGCAAATAAAGAAATGTAGTTGGGACATCCAAGTTGTCTTTACTGTGTTTTAACAATTTCATCACGTGGAGACTATCGTTTTCAAAGAGAATAGGAAGCACTTCCAAACCGAAACTCACACTTTTCCATCAACCAAGACCCACACTTTAAAAATTCTAAATCTTATATTGCAGGTAAAACAAGGAGTATGTAATTGGCTAGCTTGGGTGGTTTGCATGAAAAGACCAGGCCACGATTCCCATTTAAAAGGCACTGGCAAAAACAGACGAAAAGACAGACAGCGAAAAGTATTACTCGTTGACAACACCAAGAAACTTACCTTTGTTACTGAAGCCGACGAAAATGGTGACCTTTTTAACGATAGTGATAACATGTATGACCAAAATCATTCTAGTGAGCAGCAGACGGCGCAGATGTCTTGTGAGTTGCGTGCCATATTGCGGGAGCTGCAAATAATCACGGGTCGCTTGCGAGAAACTGACGAATCGGACGCCATTTCCGACGACTGGAAATGGGCTGCCATGGTCATCGACCGGTTTTTGCTTATAATGTTCAGTCTCTTGACCGTGGCAAGCACTGTTGGGTTACTTTGTTCTTGTCCAACACTGTATCTTTAAGTAAATGTTTGTCGTGGTTAATGTATGAACTGTACTCCGTGATTTTTGTTTTCTTCAAGTGATTCAAAATTATTTCTAACAGTATATGCATGGCTCACGATCTCGACCTAAATGATGGATGGGTATTTGGATTTTGTCAGAACTTTCTAATCCTTTTATCAAACCAGACACAGTTTTCTCGGTATTCACCTCGGCTTTTCGAATTGTTATTCACTGTTTAATCTTGTTGCTACTCTCAGATTCTTCGACTGTGTAAACTAACAACTGTTAAACACCTATTGGCTATTTTCACACCTCTAGTCTTACACAGAACTGTTAGCATGTGACAACGCTGTTAGACGACAAACTGCAGCAACTGCACATACTGCCGTGTTCCGCAAAGTGTAGTGTACATTGCGGCAACGGGCGAAGTGTGCAGTTAAGCAATTGTCCCAAACTTTGGTAAAATCTGTATTTGGTTGGATATCAACTAACGTGTTTTATAACTGTAAGATGCAATTGCTTTTCATTTTAATCGCTCTTTGGTAACAACAGCTTCAAGTATGTTGGGCGATGGCAACTTCGTTACTTGTTTCCCAGCAACAGTTCGGGGAAATTTTAATGCAAAGCAGTGGAGAAATAATAGTGTAAGCCCGTCATAAAATGACTTTTGCAGCGGAGCACATCGGCCGCCCTATACTATACTGAACTCGACATATACATGAATTTTCGGAAGATGTTGCATTCTTTCTCCTATCCCTTGCATTCGTGGCAACGATCAATCACCCCAAAGTGGCGTTCAGTCGCCAGCTGCTAAAAAGGCTCATATATTTGTGCTAGTTGTGGTAAATATAACCACCACTTTGGTGGGATGAAGTGCAAGGAAACAGTTTGCTGCGGTGTTGGGTTGTTGAATCGCCAATAGAAAACGGGTCGTCACTGTTGAGTTTAGAAGACATCAAACTGAAATGCAACCATGATCTCACTTTTAAAACTTTACAATGTTGGATTTTTTTTCATTTTTCTATCAAAAGGTAGGTGGCAAGTGTTTAATGTTAGTTTTAAGTGTTTAAAACATTTGTTGTATTACACAAGGTAAATATTTGATCGATTCCAATTTGGCACGAGGCACAATGTATATAAAGTTGCAAAATTTCAGTTAAGACTTGCAAATGAATGCCTAACGTTATTAAATTTAATGACTTGAAATATGTCAAAGATACGTAAAACTGACGTTTTGACATCGGTTTTAATCCAGAACTAAACAAAAATGCATTTCTAGCCGTGCGATATGATTTGCCGATGGTAGTTTTTTGGCATGAAAATCATCAGTCGAAAATCAAATCTATAATGAATATCATATACGGTATATACTACCTGCAAACATACAGTATGTGGTTGAATGCATTCCAAGTCCTCGACGATAATATTTACCAGTCACTAAATTGTTAAGTCGTGCTTAATTGTATTTTTGCAAGTTATCTTTAGAGGCTATTCCAATAATTTATTGTAAAGCGTTACGTCTGGAAGTTTCAATAGTGATATTATGTATGTATATCCTGTTTTACTCATGTAGTGATAATACAGCAAGGTTCACTCATTCACTTGTATCTAAGTACATGTAGATAGAAATCGGTAACTAAAGGTAATCATCAATCTTCGTGTCGTCCTTTCGTGCCTCATTAACTAACAATATTCCATAAAAGCATGGAAACTCTTTAGTTGCACACTGGTTTATAATCACGTGAAATTATCAGTTTTGCTTTGAACATGGATTGCTAAAAATGTCAGCTTTTGGAGAAGTCTTTCTTGAACTCCATAAGTTTTCTATAAATATGCAAGGGACCATCTCCCAGGCATTAGACTTTCCTTCGAACACCAGATATATCATCCGTCCAAGACTTTTCAGGAAATCTCCGCGGTCTTCATTTTGGCAGCAAGTACCCCTCCATTCTTTTTAAACTACTCTATTTTATGACATCGAGTAATAGACTTTTTGGCTTCTGAGAAATTAGCAATTCTGCGTATTTATCCACTTATCTTCAAAACTATTTTTTAAAACCAGTTAAAACTGATAAAATGATCTTAAAATTTTCTAAAAACTGACTGAACCTTTAAAAATATCGTTCATAACGAAGGTCACACTAGCAAAAATTATATTGTTGCTGGTAATTTTAATTATGATGCATTGTGTAAGAAGACATTGGGTAAAATCAAGGCAATTGAGCGAGACTTGGGTATTCAAACTATTACCAACATGCCCACAAGGATTACCGGCAAAACTTCCACATGCCTAGACCTTATGTTTGTATCAAACGTTGACAAAGTTTTGATAGTATACCCATTGGGATTAGTGATCATAATCTTGTAGTCACAACTTGTAAGACTTGTCGCCCTATGTATCAGCAACGTATCATTAGCAAGCGTTCATATCGTTCTTTCGATAACGAAGACTTTCTCAAACACGATTGATTGGGGAGCCGTTACCACCGCTGGTGACCCCGATGTCGCTTGGTCTACTTTCAAGCAAAGTTTCATCGGCGTAATTAATAATCCTGCCCCCCAAGTCCAATTGAAATTAAAGGACTAATCACCCGAGTGGTATAAAGATAATCTCATTCATTGCTGCTCACTCGCAAGATAGACTACCTGTAGCGAATAGCTCAGCGTACCCGGAACTTATCTGACTGGGGTATCTGTATAAAAAGCCAGAAATGAGGTAAACAATCCTTTTAAACGGGATAACGCTGAGTATTACGACCAAGTTATTACTGAAAAAAATTCTAACGGAAAACTATGGAAAATCATCAAATCAATTTTACCTAACAAGTCCATGTGTGTCCGGAATGAATTACTAATTGGTGACAATGTTGTTTCGGACAATTATAAAATAGCAAATGCATTTGATGACGTTTTTGCTGGAAATGACCAAAAACTTGTAGAAAAATTCAATATGTGGATTTTGAGCTCCCGCCCAAGGTACAGGAGGTAATATCATTCACGTTTCAGGACATTCAAGTTAACTATGTCCGAGAACAAATGTAAACTCTGATCTCCAGTAGTGACAGTGGCTTCGACAGCATTAATGCCAAACTGTTAAAACTGGCGTCTCAGCAAATAGCTGTGCCTTGCCAATGTAATAAGTTTGAGTTTAAAAACGGCCACAATACCTAATGAATGGAAGATGGTGGTCGTCACTCCTGTTTTAAAGACCGTGAAAGATCCAGTTGCGCTAATTATAGACCAATATTGGTCCTCCCTGCAGTCTCCAAAATTCTTGAAAGGTGTGTACAAACGCAGGATAATGTCCTTCTATGAACAGCACAGTCTGGTTTCAGACCCTTGCATTCCACACCTGACTACAAACATTCACGTTTCCTAGTTTATCTTTAACACTATTGATCAGGGGAGACTTACAGGTGCTGATTTTGTTGACCGTAAGAAATCCTTTGAAACTGTGAACCATGGCATCCTATTAAAGAAACTAGAGTCCTATGCAGTTAACAATAACGAATTCCTTTGGTTTAAAAACTACTTATACGACCTCACACAGGCCACCAAATACGGTGGTATTCTTTCTGACTACTTAACCGATATCACGGACGTACCACAGGGTTCCATTCTGGGCCTTCTATTATTCACTATTTTGTTAACGATCTCCCTACTGTCTTCCACAACAGTGTACCAGTTTTATATGCTGACGATACTGAAATTATGTCCACAGCTGGATCAGTAAAAAAAGTGCAAACTTCTCTCAACTATGAGCAAGCCCTCATCCATAATTGGCTGGTTCAAAATGTCATTCTTAACGTTAATAAAACCAAGTCCATGTTGTTTGGAACCCACCAGAAATTAAAACAACAGAAACTGTCCCTTTCTATCAACGGTTCTCCTAGCGAGAGTGTTGACAAATTTAAGTACTTGGGCCTTATTTTAGACCCCAATCTTAAATTTGATATGCACACACAAATAACTTATCAAAGAAAATCTCTGTACTTAAACGTCTAGGTAAATTTCTTAATGTCAGCTTTCCTTAGACACTTTACCATTAAAATAATCAGCCTCGTATTGATTGCTGTTTACCGGTTTGTGGAGATATCAGCGACACACTTATTGGCTCCAGTATATCTCAGCCGAATATTCAGTAGAAGTCGAGCTATATACTCTACACTTTCTTCTGTTGCTGGTAATGTTTCTTTTAAAAAATTTAAACCGAGACCGGTAAGAGATATTTTATTTATGCTGCTGCTGCAATATGGATCTCTCTTAGCCCAGAAATTAAACTGCCCGGCTCAATTAATACTTTCAAAATTAATGTCAATTTACTTATAAATTCTTACTCCTTATCTGTCTTTTTTCATTATTGTAAATAGTCTCGCTATTTCGTATCATCTCTTTATTTATTTCATCTCAATCAAATTTTCACCATCCTTCGTCATTTATTTATTATCTGTAGCGTATCTTTGTTACATGTATTTCGCTATTGTTCTACTACTTTATTGTATTAGTTCACTGTTGTTTTGTTGTTGAGGGTCCTCTTGGAAAGCAGTGCTATCACTGAAGAGGCTACCCTCATTTTAAATATTACAATAACAGAGTAGAATTGATGCAAATTTTTAGCATTGACTTTTTGCCAATCTGACCGTGTCTTTGTGGGAAAACTTGGAAAACAATAAAGGTGATCTTGGATAAAGAGGAGAAATTTAAGATCCATTCTTAACAGTGGTTCGCAGAACAGTGCACAAGGCATACATATATGATCGAAAACTTAAAATACATGTAAATCCAACCGTCCGTTTCCGAGATCATATATTCCGAAATTCGCTAATTTTCGAAAATTGTTTGGGGTCCCACATATTCTTAAATAAAAGCTTCGAGAAAACGAATGCAGTCAAATTTACATCCAACATAAATTCTGTCAGCCGGCTATTGGCTCATCGTCTTCTTGTGGGCGAAAAAAATCATTTTTGCGTTGATTGTTCGATTGAATAGTTTTATTGGAGTTCTTTGTTTTGGCCAGAGCTATAGAAATATATAAGTTATTTACCACATCTTGGAGCCAAATTTCTGATTTAACATCTTTCATGATGGAGGATAAATAAGACTCAATTACTTAACAGAATCAGTGATCATTTTCCAGCAATCTTTGCCTCCTAGCTGTAGCGTAACAAACATATTTGCCTTTTTAACCGTGGTAGGTCGCAACCATTCTACAATTTCTTAATTAAATTCGGGTTTATTCGAAACACACCAAAGCCAAACACGAAGAAACATTGTCCTTAAAGTCCTTCTTGCAAACTGCCCATGTGGTTCCAGTATCCGAAAATACTTACTACATAAATTCTTATTTTCGACACCCTTTCTTTATATTCTTTTCGCCTTTCTTGCCAAAAGCGATTTTTTTAACAGTATTTGACCCTTCTCTCTGAGCGTATGATTACCGGTTGACATCGGTTATTTCCGTACACACATTTCCGGCTAATCAGTTCAGGAACTTGTCCTGAACGCCGCCAATTTTTCCTTGTAACTGAATGTGCTATGGCTTGCTCGAAAAGTCTTCATTATTTTGCTTTATTAGTAATATATCGTGATTTGTTTGCATATGTAGTGTATTTATAGTTTGTAGTTAGTGGTCGTTGATTTTTTTTGGAATGTTACGCGTACTTAGTATGTTAATATAGCATT
This sequence comes from Phoronis australis, assembly GCA_002633005.1. Taxonomy (NCBI): domain Eukaryota; kingdom Metazoa; phylum Phoronida; family Phoronidae; genus Phoronis; species Phoronis australis. Next base: position 672,214 of record NMRA01000139.1, on the reverse strand, counting down.
GGTGTTTAGTTCCTTACGTAGGCGGGTCGAAGCTAGGAACCAATATGGGTCGAACCATTTTTTTTTTCGGTTTTATTTTTTTCCTCGTTTTGAAAAAGTACTTTGCTATCATCGGAAAGGTAGTACATTCTACTCAGTAAAAATCGAAAAAGTAAAAATCGAAAAAGTATCAAAATCGGGGCAAGAACTGTAAAGTTATTGCAAGTTTTGTGGCGAAATTTGGGTCACTTTGTTTGGATCGCGCCGGCCATATTGGAGGACAGCGGGATGAGTTACGAGTTTAAAACTTTGTGTAAATTGTTTTCGCCAACAAATTACGGTGAAATTTAGTTAGACATATCTTTACTTACTATTCTGCACGATTTAGCAGTGTTCATCAAATTTCAGCCTCGCAGTTGTTACTCATTAAGTGATAAATGTGCTCACAACTCCCGTTAGACTTCGTCTCATTTCTGGCGGCACCTACAATGTCGACTTTTGCTGAACTGAAAGGCATATTCAATCGGCTACTTTGTAATTTTTGAAGATTTAACGTTGATACATTTTGACAAACGTTGCTACAAAAAAGAAACTTTGTTCAATTTTTGTGTTTATTGTGTTTGTGGCCAGCGAACAGTTAGGCCTAAGGGTAGTCTTGGCGCAAAGCTGTATAGGCCTACTAAGAAGCTGTATTTTGACTATAGTCTTCACTGGTAGCTGGTGACTGAGGCTAACTAAGGTTTGCCGCGGCAGTGTGACACAGGACTAACCAGCCCGTAATTTCATACAAGTGTCTTAAACTACCCTTGAATATATGCAGCATTTATCATTTGTCCATTTTACATCGACAAAACAGCTTGCAACCGCATGCATTTACCGTTCGACAGTGTCTGGTCTCGATAGGCACCGGGTCCGATAGGCTGCGGTCCCGAGTCTGGCAAAATAATTTCTGTCAAAATTTATTCGGCACATTTCATCAGCAAATTCCATAAAATTGTCCGTAGTTTGATATTATCAAAATTAAGGCGCGCTGTCGATTTTTTTATCCCCGTTTGCTGGCTGGTAACAGTACAGGCACTGCTCCAGTCGCACTGACGGCGTTTTCTCGGCCTGGGTTCCTGAATGAATTGTACTTCCGGGTTCGCGGCAAGTTCAAAATGGCGGTGTTTCCTCGGATGCGAATCGTGAGTGGCGCGTTCATTTAAACTGTTTTCGAGTACGGATCGTGTATTAGTTATGGGGTAGGTACCTCTTGGATCCTTATAACATCTTCTAACCATGTAATAAGGGTTAACAACGCGTGAGAGAAGGACTTTAATTCAGAATACAAACTGCAGAGGCAAAGGAAATGTTACTCGTCGCCACTCAAAGGATTGTCCACATTGAAGGAACACAGGCGAAACTCTCTATCAATCTGTGTATGTCGGCCACATTCAAGTTTAAGTATATGATTAGGACGCCTTGTTCCCTCCATTGAGCTAGTAAAAATACGTGTAATGGTAGCGACAAATACATGGTAATGGTAGCGACAACTATATTTCTACCTAGAAATCAGACTTGATAAAAGAATAGGCATCCAACTTTGAGCTGTTCTGTACTTTTGTACACAACCACCAAGCATTCTTTCATGAAAGTTTCCTCACAACCCACACCTCGATGAAGCCATTCAATAACAAAGCCATGCCTTGTCGATGATGACCAATTTTGTCTCCCTGTTTCATTTAATTAACGCGTTTTAAGCTAAGTACAAATAACATAACACATGATGTTCTTTGGGTTAGTTCTGGAGCAAAGCGTGCAGCCTTACCAAATACACTGTACATATATATTTAATCCCGTTATAAAACGTTCATCTTATCTCCATATGTGTTGCAATTAGATATTACGTACACCGCAAAAAATCTTGGCTTTGTTTTATTGCGCATGCGCTTAAGAAATAAGATCAGTCATATTTTCCATGATTGTTTTAAAATGCTGTTTACTACTTGGAGTTGAAATAGTTCTATACTTATCTAGCACAAGTTCAAAATGGCGAAAAGTTTTGAAAAATTTGGATAATTTGGTACGAAAAGGCTTCTTCCATCTTCCCAAAATGTTCAGTTTGCCTATTGCTATTTTTAAATCCCTCATTATTCCATTGTAATAAAACATTTGCTATGTGATTTGTGTTTTTAAATGCGTAGAATATCCATTAATGACAAGAATCATGTTAAATTAACTTTGGGTTTCAGTTTAGTCATTCATTTATCGCGACTTATTACTTGAGCATACATGTATTTACCCAAATCATCAGGTTTCTGAAATGCAAAAACATGCATTTGATTTTATGAATAAAGTCTATGTCACAAACCATATTCTTTCACATTTTTGTGAAAAACTGTTTTCTTCAGTGTTAATTCCTATTGGCTAACGTGCCTCTGACGTGAAGGCAATAAGATAAATTACATAAACCTCTTTGAGTTAAGGCCTCTCGGTTTTAGAACTGTTCTTCTTGTGTATAATCGTGTGCGACCTCGGCTTTCAAAAGTTCATAATACAAGCTTGCTGCCGCTGTATACCAAGTATACAGCCGTTAAGCCGATGTGAGCAAAAACCGTTCCAATAAAATCTGACACAAAATTAATGTCAATAAAAATACACTCAACCTTGAGTAAACTATTTTATTTACTGGCGTTGAAACATTGGGGCTCTACCATTCACTCTGCTGCTAAAATTGTTCTTCAATCAGCTGTCCTTCTCTTCCACGGTGTTGTATAAATTACATATCACAACAATTTATCGAACCAGCCAGGTTTCATTTCGTTACAAGGTTTTACTGTTTTAATACCAGGAAACTGAACATCGGAAAAAGTTTGGTGCTGCGACGCTGTAAGCATCTGGCGAGAGATGAGGCAAAATCTTAGGAAATGCCGCTTTACATGTTTCACTATCAGGGGACTGGCACACATAACAAAGCTGTGTGAACTTTTGGGGTCTAACGGACCCCAACACACACTGGTACCTACATGTAGCTGTATTTTGACGATAGTCTTCCTGCAGCTAACTGGCTAGCCAGCCAGCTAACTGTATGAATACTGTCATCAAAATGCAGCTAGGTACCACTGTGTGTTTCTTTCGTATACCCCGAAATTGCACACAGTCAGGGTAGTTCTGCCCGTCACCTCGCCTTGAAACTCGTATCAACACGTAAAGCTAGAGATCGGACGGGGTGCATGCAAAATCTGGGAAACAAGCCGTTTAAAAACAATGCAATAAATGTCATTTTCTTGCGCAACTGTCCTCCTTTTTTAAAAATGAAAAGTACGTCGCCGTTTTGAAAGCAGTACGCTCGTGTCACGCACACGCGCCATTTCCTAATTTTTGGGACATCTCTTGGGAGATGATGATAGCTTGGCAGCAGCAATTTTTTTTTTGAAATTCGGTTTTTCGGTATCAAAATTCTAAAAACTTACAATAAAGTGAAACCAGTTCCGATAAATTGTTGTGACGTGTACGCAACTTCGTGAAAGAAGAACAGTCGATTGAAGAATAGGCGAAAGAAGAAACTGGCCAATAGGTGACGCAATATTTCATGTTGCCGATATCGCTCCACAGCATTAGCAGCAGAATAAGGCCTTTTTCCAGCACCTTTAAATAATTTAGTTTACTCATGGAAGACTGTAATTTGTAATGACATTAATTTTGTGTTAGATTTTATCTTCCCACTTTTTTACCCACATCGGTGCAAATTAGTATACCAAAACTACTACCTGGCTGGATTGGCCCCAAGATGCACCAACGTCACAGGGTAGAAAAACAAAAAGGTTGTATGTACAACTTGATCTGTTTACTGGAATATATACTTCCCAAGCCAATGACCTATATCTTTTTGAGCTGTGCAGCATCAGTGACCTCACGAAAAACAGCGCTCGCAGTGGGGGTTTACGGAACAAGTATTTTTTTCATAGTAAAAAGAAAAATACTGTGCTCTATTTAAGGAGATGAATGTGAATGTCAGAAACCAACCTTTATACTTTCAAAAGTCATACTAAAATGCTGAAACATGTAGTTCAGGGGCCCGTTCCAAGAGACCGACTTAAGTTCATTTTTGACTTAAGTCTAAGATTTCTCTGAACTTTAAATCTTGAAACTTCCACAACCGGTAAGTTCGTTGAAATTAAGAAAAAACTTACATCAAACACTTAAATCAAACCTAAGATCTCTTTCTTGAAATGGTTTTGAGACAAATTTAACGTTTATATTAAAATTTAGAATAGTTTAAGAATTGTCTTAGCTAAGTAAGTTTTGTTGGAATAGGCCCCAGGTCTCTTTTAAACAGAAAGCTACATTCGCCCTTAATGTGGATAAAATCCCAAATTTCCACTGCACCAGATGGAAAAGGAGTAATTTATTGAAAGCGACGAGCTCAATTCAGTTCTACTGATTTGGCATCAGTTGGATGACGCATCCACTTCACCCAATAACTCTGAACTTACAAGTTTTGTGGTTCTTTAACACACTAATCCCCAATAAGATCATGTATTTATTGGTTTAGATTTGAATACAATATCATGTATTAAATTACCTTAATAATCATGTTCTTTCACTGAAATACCCTGTTCGTAACGTCCAACTATAGAACAAGTGTTTGTCTGGTTTTCGTATCTAACTCAACAATCAGTACAGATCATGGTAGACTCATAGAAACCACAATATACATGTAATAGAGAATAGCAATACTTTGACTTTAAACTCCATGACCTTGTATTTTGGATCTTTCCATTTCTCCGTGTTCCCTGAAAATGAATTATTTCGCTTATAGCGTGAAGGCCCATGTACGGGACTTTTGAGGCATGTTTTAGTTATCTCTTTCTTCCATATCGCAAACAGCAAGATATTACTGAAAACTTCAGGTCACCAATCTCAGTCGTTTCTTGCTGTGAAAGAACTAGCCTCTATCAGCCTCGTTACGTACACAGCAGTTTACATGTACAAATCACAAGAGATGCACAAGTATCTTGGGAATAAATAGCACATAGGCGGATTTAGGGGGGCCCAGGGGACCCGCCCCCCTCCTTGGCTGCCGCAAAAAAATAAAACAGTAAGAGCGTAGGGAAATGGTGAGTTTATTAATTAACCCCGGTAATTAAAATTATACTGATGAAAAAAGATTTAAATGTGTGCAGTTTTAGTGTTGGGGGGCTCAAATCCAATTTCAAGTGTCAAATTCGAAACACTGCGCGTTCGAAACGGAACTATGGCTAAGTAGAGAATATCCCGCGATATCCTAGGCGACCGGCAGCGGAGCTGTGCACTACGACTCCGTTTCCGTCGTCTGCTCCACTGTGCAATGAAGAAAATTTACTTCAGTTTTTAAAGAAAATGGAACCTGAGTGACGATGAAAAACAGAAGCTGCTGGTAAGATGTGAATTTTAATCGAAGCCTTAGTGAATCACTCAGAAACTCGCAATACTCTCTTTATCAAACATTATCTTAAGACGGTTTCCAAAGCAATCCTGTCATTATTGCCAACACGAAAAATGGATTTGGTCTTTTGGGCATTTGACGACAAATCTGTTAAGAATTGATGGCACAAAATATAAAACGTGTAATAAGCATTACAAAATGAAGTAGGTTTCGCGCGCAAACGCTGTTGCCCATAAACAAGTAAGTCTTTTTAGTATGAGAGTTGAAGTTAAATCGTGGTGGCGTAGTGGTAACGTACGCGTGGTCTATGCGCCAGGTCGTGAGTTCGAGTCTTTGCGACTTGCATTGCTTTCCTGTTTGACACGTTCTCCGTGTTTTTTTTTTTTTTGCCTTTTTTTCTTGGNCAAATGCTTCCAGCCGGACAAAATGTTGGGCCCCCCCTTATGATATCCTAGATCCGCCACTGTAGCAACTTGGAAATACAGCGAAATAAGCAAACACACGTTTACTGATCAAACCCAATAGTGAAAGACTGTTGTAGATTAGAGAGTTTAACTGACCATTTTCCATTCATAAATTTTGACTAAATTTGTACACAAGTTCATATTTAATGCTGCAGATTTAGACTAAAGTGCAGGCATAGGCGTTTCGTTCTGGATTCATGAGGAAAATAAACTTACCAGTTGAAGCAATGTCCAATATGAACAAATATTTTCATCAATCACATTAATTATATCCCTAGATGCAACCATACCGAGTGTTACTATCTATGTGTGACCTTGCTTTTAATTGGCTAGTATAACTTAATTAGCCACACATCAACTAATGAGAGGAATGCTTACTTAATGACCTACTTAGATACCTTGTTATTATTAGCCAAATGTCAAGAAAATAGTCCCAAAATATCTCACTTAGTTGAGTCTCAGTGTTAAGTCTAGATTACCCCAAGCAGTGATCATCGACAGACGGTAGATAATTGTCATGTGTTACTTACTTCTAACACAACTTTACCATTAAAATTTAGAATGCTTTTCAAGTATTGAGTGGCTACCTCTTATCAAGCTGCGTTTAGCTCCGCCCAGCAAATCGTGTGACTGCGGCTGCGAACGTTCTACGTTCAATTCTTTCTACAGCTGATCTCAGGAAACCCCTTTTCTCGCTGATAAGCGGAAGCACCACTGTTCGATAGACACGTTGTTCGAATACCAAGAGTTTTCCACTCACACATGAAGTTCTCTCATCAATCTCGATGTTTTCAGAATCTCTCCAAGGTGCTCATGAAAAGAGATTATTGAACAAGCTGATGAACGGTTACCAAGGTCTCGAAAGGCCGGTTGAAAACGAGAATGATCCAATTGTTGTAACTATGGGGTTAACGTTACAGGACCTGATTGATGTGGTAAGATCTTTGCATCGCTGCATTCTTTCGAACAATACGCATGCTGCTAATTTAATTTCAGTTGCCGTCGGAACAGGTTCCGTTAGTGTAAACTCTTCTTTTTAGACTTTAAATGTGTTGAATCACGCCTTCTATTAAAAAACTGCAATTACCGTTTATTACCTTAACCTTCATGCTCAGATTAGTGGTGATTTCCTAGCTCTGGGAAGAGTTGGTAGCCTGTTAGTACCCGCGATTGTCTCGTCTAAAGAGCCAGAGGTACCTATCCCGCAAATCATGGTTTGAAACAATAGCAAGCAGTCAGTTCTTCTGGAGATGTGCCGTAACATTTGTTCATTCTATTTTAGGACGAGAAAAATCAGATCGTGACCTCAAATTGTTGGCTTGATCTGGTAAGATTTTTATCCGTATTATGCGCATAAATTTAAGAAATTCGTGAACTGACACTGTACTCAGACAATAGGTATAGCCGGCGCATTGTTTACTGTTATTGCAGGCTTGGAATGACAGAAACTTGCGGTGGGATCCGAATGACTACGGCAACGTCACAAACATCAGAATTCACCCGAAGTACATGTGGATGCCTGACGTTCTAATGTACAACAGGTAAATGCGCGCTAATAGACATATACAGTCGATTTCAAGAGGGTGGTTAAATCTGATTTAAATTGGACTTGGACCACGTTTAAAGACTTCTGCATTTATGTTGAACTTCTAGACCAGTGGTTAAGTAAAACCTGGTTTAAACCCGGTTTAGACCGGGTCTAAGTCAATTTTCATATCACCAAAGAAGTCTATATTCCTTAGACCTGTATTAAGATCTTAAACCAGCTTTAACTTTGGACCTGGTCAGACCCAGGGTTAAGTCTTTAAAATATGGCAGACTCTTGCGGGATATAGGTATGCGCAACCGTGCAGCCGATTAACTCCGTGATAAGCCGACACAATTTTAGAGCGCGAATGAACTATTTTTAAAGTTCAGATTTAAGACGACACGAGCTCAAACGTACACCAGTACGTGTTGCAGGATGTCCTTCAAACTCCTCAGACTACGTCTGATCGAGCAGGGCGTCGTCGTAATAAGGGCTACGGGCGGGGCTAAAGACGACATCATCCCGCTATGTTTCTCCTGACCGAATTCCAAAATCTCTGACCCCAGTGACGGATTTAAGGGGCCAGGCAGGGGTCCTTCTGCCCTCCCCTTGGCCTCGGGCAAAAGATAAACTGTGGAAATGACATGGAAATTAATTTAGGCATTTATTATGTTACAGCTACTCGTGGGCATGTACGTTATTGTGTGTACATCTACGAAGATATTGAAAACGAAAAATGTTGAAATTATCTTTCTTGCCTTCATGTTTGAGTGTCTCCAAATGTCCTATAGCTGTTTGTCACTGCATTTCTCCGACTGTGGGAACTCTGCAGCTACTCTGGGCCAATATCTTTCCAAGTCTGCTGCTTATGTTGATTTGGCGCCAGTTTTCTTGTTCTCCATAACACTGGCCTTTTCTCTGTTTAGTTCTAAGAGGGAGCATTTTTCGTCATGAGAAAAGATTATTGACCTTTTTCGCAGATGTTTGAACTGCTGTGTGCTATTTATACCCACAGTAAAGCATATCAATAGTTTCTTATTTAATTTGAACTTTTCTTGTCTAGTAAAATTTTGATTTTCAAGGACAAAAATGGGGACACACACAAAAATGTATGTGTTTCTACGTAAAATATGATTATAGGTGGGTACACCTGTCGGTAAATGTTGATCAGCGAAGTCTCTCTTAGTAACTGGGTACACCAAATTCGGGATGGGTCTATTTATAAACTGGACCCGCCGTGATGGGTTCAGTTATATTTATATAGCTTGACCAGCAGTGATGAGTTGGGTTAAACAAGATCGAAACAGTAAGATACATTGTTTTACTGAACACTCCTCATGGTCAACAAAAACAGGCTTTCAGATGTTAAATCCACGTACATGTAGGTGAAACGCACGTTATGTCTAAAATTAGACCTGCGTTGATTAACGCTAGGACCTACTATAGGACCTCGCTAAATCTAGCCAAAGACACATGTTCTCTATTTAAAATGCACGGCAATATCTCACATAATTTCGTGAATTCTTGCTTTTTAGCGAGGACCTAGCGCACACCATTGTAGATATGGCTTAAGATTGTCCTGATCCAAACAAGCCATTTTTGTAACCAGGAAGTTGTTTGAGGAAATCATACATTTTCTCCATTGCAAAGTGTTGTAATTGTGAGAATATCAAGTTTCCCTTAAAATCACCAAATATGGGTTTAGGTTACTTTTCCAGTTGTGGCAATTGATCTGGAAATATCAATAAACTCTTACATTGCGTGCGTATGAATTATTCTCGTCTTCGCAACTCAGCTTTCGTATATAAAGAAAGCAATTCGCTATCATTTTCCTTCTTATGTTTCAGTTGGAATTGTTTGTATTTTTCAGTGCTGATGATAGCTTTGACAGCACATTTCAGACCAATGTCATTGTGTACAATGACGGAAGCACATCTTATATCCCTCCCGGCATGTTTAGGTCGACATGCAAAATAGACATCACGTGGTTTCCTTTTGACAAGCAGGAATGCATCATGAAATTTGGATCGTGGACGTACGATGGTACTAAGCTAGATCTTCGACTGAAAGCAGAGAGCGCTGATTTGAATACTTTCACTCCAAATGGAGAATGGGACTTGTTAGGTAAAAACCTTGATTTCATCAAATGGACATCAGTGAACCCATGACGCTCATTTTCATGTACATTTTCCCTCATGTAAGCCTTGATAAAATTAGACAGATTAGGTAGAACTTGGCCAGGACCTGCCAAACTCATAAATATTCTTGCCAGAATTATTAATAAATTGGTGTTTAGTCGATTATGCCACATCTTATATGTCAGTTGTCAAATAGTGATTGATTTTACTTTATTTCTGTTTCTGTTGACGATGGGTGTTGATATATCCGAAAATTTCAGTTGATCCATTCTTGTTGTTTTATTTACCTACATGTATATATATCCTACATTTCGTGAAACAATAGTATCATTGAGAGGATCTGGATCGCCTTATTTAGATTCAGATATATTTTCCACGAAATTTTGTATCGATTTTGCTAAAACTGATACTGTATCTAATCGAACAAAATCTATTATGTCGAGTTGCAGATTTCTGCACCAAAATTTCGATTTCGTGCAGCTTATTTTGATTTTTTTTCTGGCCACCAATTCCGTGAAATATTAAAAGCACTGAGCAGATGCCATCATTTTCGCATGCGACACGCGGTTTCATGCGGGGTGAAGAAAGTTGATCGAGTGCATAACTGAAAGAAATCAATCTCTAACACTTGACATTTGCGGGATACCTCTGGCGTCCTGTTGGCAGTAATTGAAGATGTACGTCCACAGGGGAAGCATTACGTGTCTTTGCTTTTAAATGACGTCATGTGTAAACACCCTGGTTAATTGTTTCCTCACAATTTACAGAAATGCCTGCCAAGAGGTATGTCGAGCTTTACGAGTGCTGCCCGGATGCGCCATATATTGACATTAAATTCAAGTTTGTGTTGTTGAGGAGAAAGCTCTTTTACCTTGTGAACCTTATCGCACCAGCGCTTCTCCTGTCGGGAATGACTCTGTTGACATTTACCATACCCCCAGACGCTGGTGAGAAGATCTCTTTTGGTGAGTATAGTGCGCAGAGGACAGAGACGACGACGACGTCGACAACGCGACGATGATAATAAAGTCATGATGATGATGATGACGATGGCGATAATTATTGGTGTTTATTGCGGTGTCTGTTGCAGTGGGTCTTGCAGCGTGTGTCTGGAGGTGCGTGTGGTGGTGAAGATGGTGAAAGTCATGATAATGGTGCCGATACCGACGTTTTTCATTAAGGCTAGAAATCTACATCTTATGATGGTCCACACGTGCGTAGTTATAAACAATGAAACGGCAAATATTCATCTCCAGCCAAAGTGCGCCTTCACACGGGCATGCAATTTAAATCTGATGTTTAAGTCCATCATATCAGAGTGGTCAATTTCCCACCTCTTTCCAGGAGTGACAATACTGTTGGCATACACGGTGTTCATGATGGTTGTATCTGAAAGCTTACCGTCCACTTCGGACGCTGTACCACTTTTGTGTAAGTATATTGAAGAGTCAAACATGTTAAGGCACTTAAAGCATTAACCGTAGAGTTTGTCCACTTAGCGTTGTGTAACCAATCTCAACATCTTTCGTAAAAGTCCGAATTGAGTTTGATTTCTGAGACATGGGTACTACAATCCAACTGATTACTGAAGTCAGGACTCAGGTATAAACGACCTGTCAATTCTTTATTCTTTCGAGCCTAGAATCACATTGTAAGGAACAACAACAAAAGTGGATGGTCGATATCGTCATTCATAGAAGGTTGGCGTGTAGCAACTTCATAGATTTAAATGACGTAAGCATAATTTGCTGCCATTTTGATTGTTACCCCTTGCCTAACATTAGTGATAGTTATAACGTCTTCTCTTCACAACAGAGTTAGTCCTACATGCCTTCGTATCTAATCTTCTGTCAAATACGTCTGATCATTTCGTGTATATATTTGTTTCGACGAGACTTTTCGTGCTTAAAAGACATACATGATATGTGGGTTTGGATTCAGCCTGTCGCTATTTTGTTCCGATTTTCTTTCGACTCAGCAGTAGTCGTATGCGACAATTTTCAGATTTCAAAGTCGTGCACGACTAAGGGCGGTATGTAGGCCGGGGTTTAAAGGTGAAGCGTGATTTAGTATTTGCACTTGCTAACTGGTTTGCAAAAATAAATAAATAAACGCAATTGCGTTAACTTCCTAATGCATAAAAGAAGGTAAAAATTTATTAACATTATTATAGCCCATGCGTGAGTAGATCAACTTGCTCGAATAATTTTCCATTCCAGCTGTATATTTTGGAATCGTTGTGATACTGTGCGCTGCAACAGTCGTGTCCACAATTCTGGTTCTCAACTTCCACCACCGAAGCGCCTCAACTCATGAAATGCCACGGTGGGTAGGTATTTTTCCATCTTTCCAATTTATAGACAATTACATGTGTGATTAGGACCTATGACTGTCAAATTTTGTTTAAAGTTTAACCGATCGCAAGATACACATGAAGTTAACTTTAGAAATTCCACGTGACGTGACAGGAAAATTATGTAACTTTATTAGTTCTTAAAAGAAGTTCAGTTGTGTCGGGCCCCGAAGTAAGTTCGACAACGATGGTGAAATGTCTCCGGCATTTTCTTTTTGAAACCGCTTCGTGCTTTGGAGTTGTTGTACCTTATATTGACGAATAAGATGGTTGGAAATTCGACATAAGGATTAATCTATCTTTGTGTGGGATATGCCACAAAGAAGCATCATCTTTGACCCGGGTATAAAAATCTCCAACGCGTGTACAATTTGTCAAGACACATGTTGTATTGAGTAGCATAACATCTCGCCATGTCTAAGGGGGTTAAATTAAATTGCATGTAAAGGAGTCGAGTTATACTTCGTGTGAAATTAATACAATATCAATTGACTCTGGCTGCACTCCCACGGTCTTCGCAGGTATCAGCAGGTCTACCTACTAAGACATCTGCTTGTCCTGTAAGCCGGACGTCGCTGTCGAGAACTGACCAGATAGTTTAGCTGTTTGACCCTGCCCGTCAAAATCAAATGTAGGTGCAGACAATGGCACGTGCAAACAGTTTCGGTTATTTCAAGTTCTTAGATCCGCTTATGCCATGCAGTTGAAATGAAAAGTTAAGTGGATGTTCAATTAGTTCTCGATTTGTCGTACTGGTCATATTGGGAAAAAAGCCATCTTTGACACAACACTGCGTTAAGGCCTCAGAGGGAGCCTTAGAGTGATAAGTGCCGGCTTCCTTTACTCGATGTCGTGTGTTTGAGTTCTACTGGAGCACCTTGCAACACCATTGAGTCAACTTTCCAGCTTTTCAGCTCAGTTTAAACTATTTAATAATAAAACACAATGCAATGGGGCCACATTCGCGGCCTGGTCAGTTCTCAAATAACTTACCTTCTGTATATTATAACACAATACTTCAAATAGACACCACTCACGTGATTCTCGCAGAGATTGTATATCACCGCTTCACTCTCGCTTTAGATAACTTAGTGAGGACAAACTTTGTGACAGGACACTTAGTTTTGATTCTAAGGTGTGTCGAGGTTTTTTATCTCAATTCCAAAATTGCACGCAGCAGCAGCGACGGTCTACTGCTCCCATAGAGATATGATGTGGAATCGCGCCGAGTAGGCCATAATGTATTGCATCAAATGTGTTACAGGTAAAGCGTGGCATTTGCCAGTGGCTAGCCTGGATGGTTTGCATGAAGAGACCGGGTCACGATCTCACTGCGAAAGGTAAGGTATACTGTGTATTCATCTAGGATGTTGGTGCCTCACGTCATGCAGCATGCGTGCACCCAGCCAAAAATATAGAGGGACTCGATTTGTTTCGATATGATAACCTTTTACTGAAAGAAATCAACGAGGACTAAAGAAAAACGAGGCTACTAGGTTCTGTCTCACGAACCGTGCATCCGAGCCGACTTCCGGTGGATTTTGCATAAATTTGTCTCGTTTATTTGGACTTTTTGTTTCACTGAGGCGGACCTTTTTGCCCAATTCGCCAAATTGGGGGCTTCATATGTTTTGTAGATGTTTACCCAGGAAAACTATTTCCGATCTAGAAGCCTTCATCGCATCCGGAATATTTGCTCTGTTAATCGTAATAAGCTATTTACTTCGAGACAAACAAGCCCACATCGTACACTATTTTCCTGCTGAATGCGAACTGACTTCTCAGAAATGAATTTAGAAAACCGCGCTCCAAGGCCTTACAAGAACAATTTGCGGAAAAGGTTTATTTTTATCGTAAAATATTCCTTTAATTCTTGTTGAGACAATGGGCAAAATCTTGTGCGATCAAAATTCTTCTCGAATGATAATTGTGATGAACAGTGAGCCTTCGTTGGTAAGTGCGTGATGTCAGAGAGACATTGCCATCAAATAGACGCAGTCGGTGAAATTCCTGCCAAAAACGAGTTTTAGGAATGTTTTTGGTTAAGGTAGACTTCTCGGTAGAACTGATTGAAATCAAGACCTTTAATCTTGTGATTTTAAATAACTTCACGGTTCTTTGCCTCTGTGGCTCTTAGCAATAATGTGACCACTAAGGTGGCGGTTTCAAATCTGTCTTGAGCCCGGCTGATCACAAAAAGACACGCTTGTTGATCTTTTTTGTGAAAAACTTTATTTTTAAATCATCAGGCTCTGTTCTTCACCGCACAACGGGTTTTGGACAGGTTCCCTTTCAGCAGATTAACCGAACCGGGGCTAAAATATTGATGTCAACATTTCAGCCCTAGTTTTGGACAAAACGTTTTGATATTTGCAAAAAACTGATGAGGTTTGAAAAACGAAGAAATTTATCGCAATATTTATACTTCAAGGTATCCTCCAACAAGGACGCGACGACAGTGAGGAGCCAACATATTTGCCCGAGAGAAAAGACATCACGTTGCAGAATATCATGGAACGCGATGAAGGAGAGGTTGTCCAGCTCCCTACCAAAAGGAGTCACTCAAGAGAACGGCAGGCGGAGCTAATGATCAACGAGTTGCGTGCCATTTTGCGCGAGTTGCGTTCAATCACAAGTTACGTGAAGGAAAGCGAGGATTCTGAGGCAGTCTCTGACGACTGGCAGTGGGCAGCTATGGTTATCGATAGGTTTCTTCTAATAGTATTCGCTGTGTTGACAGCTGCGAGCACCATAGGGATTTGGGTGACTTGCCCCACAATATACGACTGATCAGTACCAGTCATTTGGCACATATACATAGGGAACGTGATCGCTGATGATCAGTAATTTCACCTGTCAGTTGCCGCTTTTGCAGGTTCTTTGAAACACCCCCCGCGCCTTGTCCCCCTTCATGTTGCTCTGACCATTGCAGATTTCTCCCGGTTGTCAGAAATTGTGAACGTAGTAGCTGTCAATTTAGAAAACACTTTCCCGGATGGCGGGTCGCATTGGCGGATTTAAGCGACCCGACTCTTTCAGTCCTACAGGCACTACCGAAAAGCATCATGTTGTGGACAGTTATTTCGAAATTTGAGGTGATTGGGGTTATTGTAGGATCCTCGAAAAATATCCGAAGTTGGCTGGTCTTTAGACCATCATCTCACTGAAAGTCCTGATCGGATTCATATGAAACTTTCAATTGTTATGTTTAATGCATTCTTATCCGAAATTCTTTTAGGAAAGGTTTTAAAATGTTTCCATTTTGCCTATCAACTTTTCGATGTACTTTTCGTTTTTTTCTACATTGTGATAAAAAGAAAAGGTCATGTGACACTGATTTGTAAGCAATCAAGAACAAAATTCCACAAACTTTTTACTTTCATATAATATATACGTTCACCAAGTTAAAACTATATTTTTAGAAATTTGTCTAAATACGCAGACTTGTCTACAAGGTACTGCATATCCTTAAAAACAATGCACAATCTTCCCCTGAATTCCCTTATAAAACTTGTTGTGTTCTAGTTTACGAGCACCACTGGAGTACGCTACACAACTGCGTTGACCAGTTCCTCTTTTCTAACTGTTGCCGGCTCCAACTGGAACGCATCGTAATCTTCGATAGACCTTGATGTACCCGAGAATTGCTGCAGAGCAGACTTGTATGGGATAACTAGCCGTTACGACACGCGGTCACTTGACATTATGCGCGTCTTTAGGACTGCCTTGTTGATTTAAGTTCACACAAACCATTACTTACATTGTATATTACTTTTACGTACATCCGTAAAATGGAGTGGGGTAGGCAGTGTCATGAACAAGCATTTTAATTATCAATACTCAGCTCTGTCTTAACGATTCATCCAAAGCAGGTGCACTATGGGTTGACTACTTCCACTTAGCAATAAATCTATTTTTGAACTAGGACATTTCCAGTATAATAAAGGAACCTTTTATTACTTGTGTCCTTTTACTGCGAGCTACTATTCACTGTAATAAACAATGTGTTCATGTTGTGCTGCGAGAAGTGGTTTTAATTACTTTACCCAACTTGTTAAGAATGGCCAAATCAATCCTTTGTACTATCCAAAAAACGCCCAATCACAGTATTCAAAGCAATTCCCATTTGAATTCAGCCAAAACTTCATTCTGAGGCTACACAAGCCACTTTGTTTTTATGCAACCTCTCGGTGGTTCATGGTGTTACGCTCCACACACCGGGTCGTCAAGACATACATGTAATCCCAAGACGCATATCACATGTTCGCACCCAGTCTAAAAGAAATTGGGGCTCAAATTTTTGGGAATGTGGACCTTATACTAAGATTCTCGCGGTATGTTCAGAGCTATGAAATGTGCATTCGCCGAATGTTGATAGTTCCTGCCTTTGTAGTGGACCTTTGTCTCGTATTCTACTTTTGTCAGAGTTCTCTGAGGCGCACTTTTTGCCCACTTCGCGAGCTCCCTGGGTGCGCCCATGTATTAGGTGCTCTCCCAGTGAGGAATTGCTGTTTTTATTGAAATGCTGACGCTATCTGAAACGGATCCCATCAATTTTTTGCGAAACAGCAAGTCACACGTCTCAACCGAAACATGGCCCTAGGCCTACTGCTTGCACGTTTACATCAATAGACGTGTAAATCAAATCTGGTTTGTACACAACTTAACTACGTGAAAGCATGACTTCAATGTTTTACTTGTCATTGTTATAATCTTTAATCCTCCGTTCATTCATGCTTAGTTCTGGATGCATTGGACTATCCAGATAGCCCTTGCAATGTTTTAGCAACAAGGAATGACAAGCTACATTGTAAGTCTATGTCCACCTATCTTGTTCAGGTAGGTTTGCTCGATTCTATCACGAATGCGCTGTTTTACACGACATTGAAAGCAGTGTCCCTGTCCAATATCAGTACATCACCCAGGTCAAAAATATTATCCAATTTTCGATGGAACCTTCTTTCCCGAACAGGAGTAGTAGACTGCTTTAACAAGTACCGTCGAACCTTTCCCGCCATTTGACTCATTCGCGACAATCGCCAACAGATGTCGCACAAGCTTGAGAAGGTCAGCAGTAACCAATAATTCTCAGGTAAATCCAGTTTTGAGTCAGAATTTTATCCATGTGCCCCTACATGTTATTTTGGATTGTATTCAAAAGGGTACGCTTTTCAAGAAAGGTTATCAAACAACATTAGTGTCTGCAAGTTACGTACGAATCTGATCAGCAATTTCTGAGATGTGATGTTCCAAAGTTGGCCAAATTTGAACATTTTCCTATGGTTCCACAAAACCTTCAATTGCAATAGCAGTAAAATGAAATTGACACTTCCGTTTGTCCGTAGTAGATACAACATAAATCCCCAATTCCTTCTGCATTCACTGTGAGGATTGAATATGCATAACTGAGGTTGGTTCTGCGAAGAAACACTCTACAAGGGCACTTTGAGGTGTCAAATGACAATTGCCTGCCATGTGCCCTTGGCAAGAGACAATTTTGTACTTTCTCAACAAGAACTCCATTTAAATGGATAAATCTGGTTCCCAAAGTCTCATCCTTATCATGTCTATCTCACGTGCCCTTTGTGAGCACAAATTTCTAATTACACAAATAATTTGCAATTTTGAGAAGAAATAATTGATTTTTTTTTCTAAAAATTCTTCGTTTCGGAAGAAAGGACTACTTATCGGAGGGTGTTCAACACATATCATGAACCTTACCATTGTGTGAGCAGTTTTTAACTAAATGTACATTTAGTAAGTAAAGTTTGATAGAATTCTAAATTCGATGACACTACAAATGGAGGCGCATGGTGTTGTTTCTGGGCCCTCTCCGCTACAACATCATAGCACAGTATACATTGTCTTCCGAAGAAGAAATTATGTCTGAGATGTCCTGACTGTGGTCTTTCAGCCTGAGCATGGAGCCTCATCTTCGTTCTCGAAATCGAACTCACCATGTTCCATTCTACTTGAACATAAACTCAAGATCAGTGTTGATAATTCTGTGCTCCAGTTTTATGGTTTTCGTAGTTGACTGCCTTATCTTAGTTTACGCATGATGATCTCAGCATTAAAGTCAGAAAATCGAGCTTGAACTTAAAATTTCGAGTTATTACTCGTAATCTAGAGTTTTTACTCGAAACCTAGAGTTCTTACTCGAGTTTATACTTCAAAATCCAGGAGGTGTTGTCAAGTTCAAACTTTTACTAGGAACTCACTTGCTTTTAAACCGGACGGAAAATGTTAAAACTAATTTCGATGTCGAGCCCAGGCTCCCAGGCATGACCTTGCTCTAGAATAATCTCTCCGACAATAATATGTTGTGTTGGTTGTAGATTGTAACTATGTAGACTGCTTACTACAAACTATATATTTGAATCGTTTTCTCTTCAACACGGTAACGGTTACAGATATCACGTGCCATACATTCTTAAACTGTCTGTATAGCGTACAGAAATTTGACATTAAAGGCAGTTTTAACAAACCGTCATTTAACTTGAGAACTTTCCTTAGTGTGATCACCCAATGTGTTTATTAGCCGCTGCCCTATTGCTATGCTTGTATTGTCAGTTGATGACATACTATAGCCTGGTGAGGACACCATGTCACGCTACAACCAACAGCTACCAAAACTTACATGTACGAGTGTCCGTTTCAAGGTTCTTCTTTTGGGTTTTGGGAAATTGAATTCATGGAGGGCTTTAGAGAATGACAATGCCACTAGGCCCTACGTGACAAAACATAGTAAATGGTGTTCTGGGCATTTTATAAGCACAATTGAGTATAACCTTAATATTGTCGAATAATATACATATCAATATTCAACTACTCATACATTTGAACCTCGTATATATTAATGCAAGGCACTGATACCACGATGGAGGAACGCATTGCCAGAGTGTGTTTTCGGCAATTTCTGTTGGACAGGCATTTACACCCAAACAACGATTTCATACAAATATGAACTGAATATTACTTAATCTCTTTCGTTTACGTGACTTTGATTATCGTGTTAACCGTATGAACATTAGCATGGCTTTCTTAGGTCACAAGACTACTGTTTAAATTAAGAAAGTAGTTCTACATTTAAACATCGGCGGCGTACTCGTATGCAGTACTCTACATCCCTGTTCAGTAACGCTAGGAGCTCGCTAAATAGCAAGACTTCGCGCGATAACGTGAGCTATAGCCGTGTATGAAAGCACGAGACTTTGGCTACATTTTAGCTAGGTTCTAGCGTAGGTCCTGGCGTTACTGAACGCACGCCAGACCACAACAAAATTCAAACGAGCACGACCGTTTTCACTAACAGCGAGCTAGTCACTTATCACATTTAATCCGCGGTTCATTTCAGGGTGGAATATTGTAAGTTTAGTCAACACTTAAAAGATAACATTTTCAAATTATGAAAGGCACACATCGATATTTTATTGCTTAATTACAATAAATCCCCGAAGACGTTATAGCCTTGCCCACAGAGCGATTACAGTAACTTTTTTATTTCCCAATAAATTGCCACTTAGTGATTTTGGTGACGGCGTTGATTAATCGAGATATGTACTGAAAAGTTGTTCAAAGCTCTAAAAAATGATTTTTCCATTAAGAGCGTTCATAAAACGGTATTACTCAGTCTACCTAAAGAGATGTAATTTCCATGCAGAGCCTAGAGACATGTTGATATTAATACCGGCGCTGACTTATACGAAGCAAGCAATACTTTGTTATAAACTGATACGAAATATATGCGAGAACGATACATTCACACCTAAATTTTGCTTTGATTTTTAAGTTCAGGCAAAACAAATATTTCGTGAATAACACTATAACTACGGTACTTTTACGAAAGACTAAACAAATTTAATTGTCTTGGGTCACTGCATTTACCAAGCGAATTAAGTAAAGCATGTACAACGATGCTCAGAGCTTGGATGCACAGCGTCTGAACACTATATATCCGAGGTTTGCGACAGTTTTAAATTTACGACAGGCATCAGCTAAAGGCATGAGAGTTTTCTTTAAAAACTTCGTTGCATGGCGTGAACCCCTGCACAGAAAAGGCAAACAATTCAGTCTATGAGGCGTGGTGCACGAGTGAACCTTATTACGTAGATTGCCAATATACAATTCCTTTCAGGACTCCTTAATTTGCCGCCAGGACTTGGGCTAATTGACGTAAGTATATGCGCTAGTGTCTAACGAATAACTTCCATCCTGTTACAACCGCGTATCCATTATCTAGTCCTGTTACCCTTGTATCAACCTTCGGAGCCCGCAATGGGTGTGCGATCATCGTACAAGGCGGGGGCTTGAAAAACTATACCGAATGTACCGGCACAGCAAGCTGTGGTAAAGATCCACAAAAACAATCTGTCGATCACCATGGCAACGTACTTCCATTCGTTCACCTCCTGAAACAAGAGGAAGGAAATGGTGAGTAAATCAAAACGACAAACTCGTTTGGAATCTAAAGCATTTTTCAGGAATTCGCCAGTAGCCTAAGTATAACAGTGGGTGCAAACGCACTGAACTTATCTTGAAATCACATACATGTACTCTCCGAGATACCTTAGACTTAACATTGCCCGAAACGTCATGGTGCGCATTTGATTTAAGTGCATGTCCAAAACTGGTCGAGTGATTTATTAAGACAACTTCTTGCAACATCATTAATCATTGCTCATGTGGACATGGCTTTCCGAACTTATATGTATATCACACGAGTCCAATTTCAACATAGAAAACTTGAACAAACAAATCATGTAAAGTGACTTAAGCAGGAATTTGATATTACGTTCCTACTTCACAATTACCATTAGGCATGTTATCAGTAGCGCATCATGGATTGGAAGAAATTTGTAAAATATATTCTCGGTAAGTAGCAGCTTTGAGTATACTCTCAGATACTTTGTTCCTTTGATCAATTATTTTCCAAAAATTGCAATGCGGAGCGTAAGATAATTTTTTTGGTTTCCTAGATCGCAAATGCGGCAAAAATTTTCGCTTACGAAACGGAAACAGTGAGTTCAATTCCAAAATTTGACACTCCAAACACGTAAATCAGTCACTTCAGTGGCTGTCATTTTAAGGCATTCCAAGCTCCCGATAGCACTCGCGAGACACTCGCGTGACTTGGTAAGGTTGTGCGAGATTTTGGTTTTCTCTCAAAATGAAGAATCTCGGGCTGCGGCGCGCTCTATATTGTTGCAGTAAGTGAACTCACGTTATCATCTTGTTCTTCATCTCTCATGAAATCGGCAATGACCTTCACGTTTTGCATCGCTTTGTGTAGAGTCGGTGCCAACGTGCGCATGCGTAGATCGTGACCAGTGTCTGCGAGCAACCGCTCCCGCTCATGTTTCTTCCCTGTCTCTTTGTGAGCGTGTGGTGTGAGCGTCTCGTACTGGAGATCGAAACTGTTCACGTCTTTACTGATTGGTGATTCGCCAGCTGGAGCTCCGTTGCTAGTAGCGAAGTTGTAATAATCCCGCTTTGATGTCGTACGGTCCATGGCTGGCTGCCGCATTAGAAGAAGTTTAGGCAAGACGTGCAGAAAGACCTTCCGAACCCAAGGCGACATCACGTGCGTTGCAGGTGTTCGATTATGAACGTTAAGCACAACAACAGTTACTGCAATTGATAACGTCACAAGAATCATAGTGAATAGTAGGTATTTACCAATGAGCGGGATAACGAGAGACGTCGGAGGCACAAGATCGGCAAGAAGCAGGAAAAACACGGTCAGCGAGAGCAAAATGGAGATACACAACGTTATTTTCTCACCGCTGTCTGATGGAAGGTAGAACACGAGGACCGTGAGGAAGGATATAGCCACGCAGGGTATAATAAGGTTAACAGTGTAGAACAAGGTTTTGCGTCGAATCGTCAAAGTAAACGTGACGTCAGGAAACGGTTCCGGGCAACACGGGTAGTATTCCACGTTTCTTCTCGCGGGAATATCGAGCACATCCCACTCGACTGAATTATAATACGACGACATGTCAATGCCCCTTTCAATATCCACTTCGCCGTCCACATCAGCTCTGTCAGCGTGTTTCACGCTAACTTTGGTACCGTCATAGGACCAAACGAGGAAAATAAGGTCACACTTCTGTTCGTCAAAAGGAAAGAACTCGACGTTGATCAGACAGGACGATTTGAAGATGGCAGGTGGCTCCCAGACGACTAACCCGTTTGGATAAAGTGTTGCTTTGGTCATCAGGGTCACAACGTAGTCACCGTCGGCACTACAAAATAATAACTAGCATGAATTCAATTTTACAGCTCGTAACAAAGCAGTGAGTATTGCAAGTTCCAAGCCTACTAATACTGGCAAAATCATGTCACATGAATTGAGATTTCCGAATAGGTTCCCTAAGTGATTTTGTCTTTCTGTTTGTCTCCTGAATAAAATTCCTTCACATAGCCGAGGGAATTGACTAGTATATCAGAAAAAGTACTCTACAAGTATGTGAACAATTTACTTGTTGCATAATATAATTTACAACATGAGATCTAAACATAAGTATAACTTGTTGAATAATTGGCTAAATTTATTAAAAGTGCAATGTGCAAGCAAAACGAAATCATCTCTAAGCAACATCAAGAGAGGCACTAGAGACATTCCAGAGAGTTCAGAAGTACATGTATCAAACTAAGAGGGAAAACGGGTCTTCATTCACTCGGCTATGTACGACAATATACATCACCAGGAGAGAGCGGTGTAAACTGTTCAGGGTTACATGGGACCAGACATTCTGCCAAAAAACCTCGACTACATGTACTAGCGAGAAGCTTGCAGTATGTGTTTGAACAAAAGCCAATTACTGGCAGCCTGTTTTCAGCAGATCAAGTATGACGTTTCGAAACAAAAACATCTGTAGGCACACAAAGCTATTCCAGGCACGTTATGCTTGAAAGACGGTTCAAAATCATTGCTAGATCTTCCACTGAACGCGTTACATGCTGTGCACTTGAAAGTTGCGTCACCTTAAAACAAAATAATACGAAAACGAGTCTAAACAAACCGATTATTAGTAGTGATAAGCTTCATTTTCCAAAAAAAAAATCTTTTTAAGCTGCTAAACTAAGTGCGCTCAACCGTCAGATATTTCTTAAAATGCAAGAACCAAATTATCGAGCAATCTTTCTATTCCATCAATTTAAAACCATTTCTACGAAGTCTAAATAATATTGGTATTATGCGACGGCATTTGGCAACCAAAAACGTGCTGTGAAGAGACTGAAAAATAATTATACGCGTTCAAGAGTGGCTGAACCCAAATTCTAGACCCAGCAACAAATGTGTCAAGATTGAAACATTTCTCATTTTATTTCTCGAAATTTATCAGCAAACGTTACCAACGTTGGGGTTAAGAGAAGTTCACACCGCCCTCTCATGGGTCTAGTTTTGACGACAATCCCAAGAAGCGTGTCTGTCCAACATTGGTCATCAGAATATCACTTGAAGATGGGGTATACGTTCCCGCACTGCCAAAAACAACGTTTGATTTGGGCAACTGGCAGTTGTATAACTTGTCTCAGATTGTACCTTGCTAAGATGGGAAGTGAGCTCTGGATTAAGGAAGAACCGACAGCTCCTTATTGCTCGAGCCTATGATAGGTGCATAAAATGACCACAGAGGTCCACTCCAACGTAACGACGAATACCCAGCACTTTTCAATCTTAGAGCGACTTTCAATTAAAGTAAGCGGCATTTTTCAACGTTACGTGGTCAAACTTGAAAATTGTTTTCAGCAAAAACGGGTTTGTAGCAGATTTAGCCGTTTTCCGACAAAGCGCACGGTTGGTAAATTGGCACTTTATCGCATGGTATGAAACTTGGCACTATATTTCAATTTAGTTTTTTCTTGTGAGTTGATCCTTCCACGTACTTATTTCATAGGTTCTACTTCTGACAACACAGATACTTGGCATAATACAGATGTCAGACAGATGTCGGACAGATGTCGGACAGACGTCTGCCTGATGGGTATGTTGTAAGCCAAATCTACCTCAAAGCCATCTTAAACACTACACGTAATTCACTATAATCAACTTAAAAAGAGATGATTCAGAATAATAATTCAAATTGTTAAGTAAAAGCAACGCATGTGAATTTCCCTTTCTGTGGCTGCATAGGATGTCATCCACTGCTTGATCAAAAGTTACACTTCTTCAACATAATTCCCCCCC